>CANUEY010053195.1:0-44627 GCA_948099555.1 Croton setiger | reverse complement strand
CTCTCTCTCTCTCTCTCTCTCTCTATATATATATATATATATATATATATATATATATATACATATATATATATATATATGCATTTATTTAGGGTCCCTGATTTTCTTGTATTTCAGGCAATTGATAGACGAGATGCATTGGCAAAGTTTATCTATGCCAGCTTGTTTGACTGGCTTGTGGATCAAATCAACAAGTCTCTTGAAGTGGGCAAGCTGTGTACTGGGAGATCCATAAATATCCTTGATATTTATGGGTTTGAGTCATTTAAGGTATTCAAACTTTATATATCTGTTATTTTAATACTTTGTGAGCTGTACTCTTGTATCTTTGGTGATAATGAATTCTTCACATTTCAGATTAATAGCTTTGAACAATTTTGTATAAATTATGCAAATGAGAGACTGCAGCAACATTTCAATAGACATCTGTTTAAACTCGAGCAGGAGGTAAACACACATTTCATGATCTTTAACTTTGCTGGATGTCTGTTTGTAATGAAGTCTGCCTTCTTGTTATTGGAGTCTTCCTGAATACTATTTTAAAAAATGAATTACTTGAAATGTCTCATCACGTCATATATAGACATATAAATTTCATGTACACTTGGATATCCTCTTTTGCTGTGTGCATGTGACACAGTGAAAGTATAGTTGCCATAATGTTCCAGTTGTCAGAGACTTAATTTGTAGTCTTTATGAATATTGAATTCTAAGTCAAGTGGAAGGTCAAAAAAATGCACGAAAAATCATACAACATTCTTGACCTTTCAATCTACACAAGGATATGCTGCTGACCAGTGATGCAAATGAGCTTGATCTTGATGTTGTTCTATAGAGAGATTGAACTTCTCTTGTTGAAATATGCTGTCAGTGACTTCTATACTTACGATGTCAGCAACCAATAGAAATTGACTTTTCTAGTGTTTGTGCTCAACTTGCTCATTTTCTCCAACACAGTTTTATCTGCTTTAAATGTAGTGTTTCTTTCTTGTACTTAACTATCCTCCTTGGAATGGTTATTTTGATATGATTTTTCAGAAAATCAAAGTTAAAAATTTCTGATTTATTTCAGGATTATGAAGAGGATGGGATTGATTGGACTAGAATTGATTTTGTTGACAACCAGAACTGCTTGAACCTTATCGAGAAGGTATGTTAGTTGGTTCACCTTTCTTTATCTTTATGAAAGGCTCTATGTTATAAGGGTTTTTGGTTCCTTCAATAGAATTCTCCAGGCACTAGATACACATTCTTATATTCACATCACTCATGGTTTACCATCTTCTTTTGTGTGCTTTGTCAAATGACTTATGAGTTGGTTGGCTACTGTCTTATGTTAAAGCTTGCAGTAAGGATATTGATATTTGTTTTAGGTGGTATTCAATATTAATAGATGCCTTTCTCTTTTCTTTAGACTATCATGGAAGCTAATGAAAAACCGAATCCAACCTTAATGTTTATCCTATTTGTGTCAACAAATAATCAGATTGATCTAAACTTTATTGTGTTGATTTACACAGAAACCTTTAGGACTGCTGTCTTTGTTAGATGAAGAATCAAATTTCCCAAGTGCTACTGATTTGACCTTTGCCAATAAGCTTAAGCAGCATCTGAGCAGTAATCCTACCTTTAAAGCTGAAAGAGGGAGAGCTTTTGCTATTTGTCATTATGCTGGACAGGTCAGTTTTTGCTTTATTCCAGAGGAAATTTATATAGTTTTTTCATATGTTGCTAAAGTCTACAAGTTTTTTTGGCAACTCTAACAAGGAGGGTCTTTGCTCATGGTCGTGGCTGAGCATTGATGAAATCAGAACATATGAAGAAACCTGTAATTATTTAAAGGAAATGTTCACCCTTTTCTGTTGTGGCTGTGTATGTTTTGGCTTAAACTTAAATCCACACAAATTCTGAATAAATTCTACCATTGTATCAGTTAAAGAGTATCTTGATAGGGAGTCTGCTATTATCTAAGCTAGGTCACTTGGGAAAGTTAAAATCTCAAATGATACTAGCAGTGGGGGGAAACCCAATTTTCCTTTTAAAAGTACTGCAGTGCTGTTTTTATTCTTTTGTTATGTAAGAGTTATTCCATGACTACTGGTTACAGTTGGGGAAAATTCCCTGCTTCGGAACATTCACTGAAACTTTCTTTTGCCCATGCTGTTCTTGTTTGATTCATGCAGAGTTTTGAACTGGGATGAATCTTGTACTGTAATATACCAATTGTTTTATTTATGTTTGGAGTTTGATCAGGTTGCATATGATACAAATGGATTTCTGGAAAAGAACCGAGATCCTCTGCACTTCGATTTCTTCCAACTACTATCATCATGTGATTGCCAACTGCCACAGTTGTTTGCTTCTAATCTTCCTAATAATTCTGTGAAATTAGCAAGTCCATCGAGCCAATGGTCGGAATCCTCAACCCAAAGTGTTGGCTCTAAGTTCAAGGTAGATAATCTTGTTTGTTTTTATATCTGCATAGATGCGTAATCATGCTTGACTTCTAAACCAGATACCAATATGGCCTTTCGATGTATGGGAGTTAATTCTAGAAATCCATTATGCATAAGAGTTGATCTGATAATTAGTCTGTATGGTAACTTATACTAACTGTGGTCAAGGATAATGAAACCACATAAAAAATGTGTTGCCAAATTTGCCCTATGGTCAATTCTATGGACAAACTTGGCAAGCGATCTATTAGATATGAAAGGGTACATGTCAATTTACAGAATGAGATGCCATTTTATTTGTTTTGAGACTCACTTTGACTTAAACTTGATGAACATGTTGTATGCTATCACTTTACATGGTTATTGAGATTTAATCTACTTCTCATCCAATGGGCGATAATGTAATATTCATAGGATTACATATTATTTTTCAAGGAACACCGTATTTGTCCTAATTTGGATAATCAACTTTGTTTTGGAAATTACCTCAGAGTAAATATAGTGTATAAAATGATATAATGTCAGGACTTTGTCTGTTACATGTTCAAGAGAATGTTCTGTGTTTCTAGAGCAACAATTTCTGATTTGGCAAGCAATCATCTTTTCTAATATCATGAACCATGTTCTTGAAAAACTGAAGATGTCTTCTATTCTTGTAGGGTCAACTCTTCAAACTAATGCACCAGCTGGAGAGCACCACACCTCACTTCATTCGCTGCATAAAACCAAATGCTAAGCAGCTTCCTCACGTCTATGAAGATGATCTTGTCTTACGGCAACTCCGATGTAGTGGAGTTCTGGAGGTTGTTAGGATTGCAAGATCTGGATATCCCACTCGATTGACCCATCAAGACTTTGCAAAAAGGTAGCATATTTGTTGGGTTGGGTTATCCATTAATTCCTTCCTTTTTTTATTTTAGTTGAACTCTTGTCATAAACAAGCTATACAATTTAGGTACGGATTCATGCTTTCAGAGAGAAATGTATCTCAGGATCCATTAAGCATATCAGTTGGAGTGCTACAACAATTTAATGTACTTCCCGAAATGTATCAAGTTGGTTACACCAAAGTGTTTCTCCGTAGTGGCCAGGTGTGTAACTGTATTTTCAAATTTTTATCATTCCTGTCGTATGTAGGTGTTTTTGTTTATCTAAATTGGAATAGGTGCATAGAATGTAAATCTGAGAATTGTTTCTTTTGGAACCAGTTTTTTTTTCTTTTTTTTTTTTTTTTTTTTTTTTTTTTTTTTTTTTTAAAAAAAAACAAAAGTTCTACAAAAACGAACTACCTAATACATTCATGGAAAAACATGTTCTTTTCCTTGTTCATGTATGAACTCTTGTCAATGATTGACATAAACTAATACTGATTTATGTTATGCATAAAAGAGAGTCCAATTTATGATGCTGCTCGAGTCTGTCCAAATTGCCTTTTAAAATGGAATTGTTAGTGTCTGTTGAATTGTAAAATAAAATGTAAAGTATGTGATCTTATAGATGGTAAACAATACTATATTTATTTTTAACAGTCATATTAGGACTTGTAACTATTGGTTAAATATTGAGGATTGAACTGTCATTTTTGTTTGAGTATGGGAGTAATTGTTAGTTTCATATCAATAGTATCTTTCCTTTTTCTTTCTCCTCTCTTTCGTCACTTCAGTTTATTGCTAGCTTGCTCACCTAATATATGCATATTTGGTAGTGTCTTCTCATATGATTTCCTCAATTTATATGATTGGGCTGATTTAAGCGTCACTAGAAGTCCCATCACTTAATCATCATTAAGGATTCTATTTCTGGTGAATTAGACTTGGTGATTTGACTCTCGAATTTGGCCATTATCTTCCATACGTTGCCTTTTGCTTAATATAAGATTATGGTTATTTATTGATTACTTCACTGATGACATTCCATTTTATGGACCACAGATTGCTAGATTGGAGGCACGGAGAAAACAAGTTCTGCAGGGTATACTTGGGGTCCAAAAACATTTCCGCGGCTCTATAGCTCGCCGTGATTTGAACGAGCTAAAGATTGGAGTGATAGCGTTACAATCATGTAATGCAAACATATTTATTTTATTTATTTTTATCACTCTCCCCATCCCATGATAAAAGTCCTTTTATTAGACTTAGGCATGGAAGTTAAGGAATATATTTTGAATGGAGGGATTTTGTTTACCAATTTTATCCTTTAGTTATAAGTGGCATAGAAATCAATCAAGTTATTTGGAAGGTATTATTGACAAAATAACCGCTTTGACATTTTGACTTTCAGTTGAAATAGAAAGGCGGGCAATTAGTTTCAGATATTCCAAATTAGTAATGTGTGCTATTTTTTTATGTTGGGTGCTATTTCATTTGGGTGGGAGTATATCCATTTAGTCTTGTTGACCTCAAAATGTTCTCTTTATTTTATTCTAAACAAATTGCATTGTCTCCATTTTTGGTATGTTCTAAAACTCCAGTGTCCTTGTTTCTTGTGTAGATGCAATACATTTGAATGGTTTATTTGGATCCTAATGGATCTGTTATGAATCTTCTGTGCTCTGATTGAAACATCTGATCAGCTCAATTTTTAAAATGCAGTTGTCCGTGGTGAAAATGCTAGAAAGAGATATCGTTCTATGGCAACAAGGTGTACAG
Source organism: Croton setiger (assembly GCA_948099555.1). Taxonomy (NCBI): domain Eukaryota; kingdom Viridiplantae; phylum Streptophyta; class Magnoliopsida; order Malpighiales; family Euphorbiaceae; genus Croton; species Croton setiger. The sequence goes on along the minus strand of CANUEY010053195.1, from coordinate 39,523 downwards.
TTAGTGCTCCTGACTTAGTTGCTCAGCACATGGTGGCGATTATATATTTGCAATCTGGTAAAAATTGTAACCCTTGGAGCATTTTGAGCTCTCTGTATTGTTGCAGTATTTTTATACTTTTTTCCCTGCAGCAATCCGTGGGTGGTTGGCTCGGAAGCAATTCAGTGACAAGTGGAAAATGAAGAATGTGAGTCATGATAACACAAATTTGAAAAGAAAGCCAGGAAAGAAGATTTCCGAAGTGAAGGTAATTTCCATTATGGTGTTATTGGCCTTCAACTAGAGAGCAATTTTTATCCTAATTCGTAATTGAAGCTAGTCATCAGCAGGCACAGCTTTAAAATGCATTATCTAGAGAACTAGTGCATATTTTTCGTAATTGTGTCTGAAAGTTATGGGCATGTACACATGCAGATACATCAATTGGATTCGAGTGCGGCTTTTTTTTTTTTTTTTTTAAATAAATGGGGTAGGAGTGGGTTTTCCAAAAAAAGTCATGGGTACTTGCACAATTATCTATTTTTCTTTTAACATTTTATGTCTTTAACTAATATCTGTGGATACACGCTACTCAACCCTACCAACCCTGCACTCTACTTGACCTTTTATGGGCCAGGTATCCTATGTACTAAACGGTCATGTGCGTGTATTGCAAGACCTGCCTTGAACCTTCCCAACGAGCAACCCTAACGTTGTTCTATATGCAAATGAGTGTTGGAACACACAATTCCCTCTCTTTTGTAACTTAATACACCTAGGCTGTTGCTATGGGGCAGTAGCCACTGCTACTGCTAAGAGTCTGCCTCCAACAATTCCGCTCCCACTAAGAATTAAACGCTAGTATTTTGAATCCTGGCTAGTGGAAAGCGTTGATGCTATTTTTTGGTTGAACTTTTTATTTTTCATTTGGTGGTAATAAGTTGGTTACTACTCTTGATTACCAGGTTATGCCACAAGAGCAGGTAGACATTCAGGTGTCTATTGTTGCAGAACTTCAAAGGAGGGTTGCTAAGGCAGAGGCTATTATAGGGCAAAAGGAAGAAGAAAATGCTGTATTGCGGGAACAATTACAACAGTATGAGAAAAAATGGTCTGATTATGAGACAAAGATGAAAACAATGGAAGAAACGTGGCAAATGCAGATGGAATCATTGCAAGTAAGTCTTATTCTTAAATTGTGAAGATTACTTGATTCTGTTCTTAGTATCTAAAAGGGACAAAAATAGTGAACTGTGAAAAAATTATTCAGCAACTTTTGATCACTTCTCATACAATCATCTGACTCTCGAAGCTCCAATTAATGAAATGATTTATAGGATGGAATGATTGGCTCTGTTTCTATATGTGTGCTAGTGACTGGTGTTCCTCCTTGTACATCTTTAGATCTGGTCCATAGATTAGAATATATAGATGCCAATCTCAATATGCATCTTTCTATATAAGTGATGTTTGCAAGCTAATGTAGCATTAACGATGATAGCTATGTTTATTGTAATTATATTTCCAGGGAAGTCTTGCTGCTGCCCGAAAGTCTCTCACTACTGATGTTGCTGCTATTCAGCATGGGAAAAAAGATTCTTTTGCATCACCTCGCTATTATGATTCTGAGGATAACGCATCCATAGATGTTCGGACACCCGGTGGAAGCACACCCAGCAAAATTCATATCCTTGATGCGAGAGCAGGGAGGGCAACTAGTGACCCTATAAATGCAGTCAGCATGCTTTCGAAGGAATTTGAGCAGCGGAAACAGAACTTTGATGACGAGGCCAAAACACTGGCTGAGGCTAAAGCAACAGGGAAATCAGCTTCTGTGGATGATGAACTCAGAAAACTGAAAGCAAAGTTTGAGTCCTGGAAAAAAGACTATAAGGTAAGATTGAGAGATGTAAAGGCAAGGATTAGCAAACTTGGGCACGGAGACATCGAAAGAAGAACTCGAAAATGGTGGGGGAGGATTGGAGGAAAAGGGTTCCACCGTACTAATTTTTTATGATCATCAACCACATCGGTTGAGGAAATGAAGAGATAGGTGGAGGGAGCTCGAGGAATGCAACAAAGTCACTGAGCCGCCACTTCTAATGGTGAAAGTGTTGTTTTGCCTTTCATAGCACCATCTAGTGGTTTTACTCTGTTATGAAGGTAGGTTAGTCGGGAAATATTATATTGATTATATGTGTATAGTTGAATAGGTTTGTTTGCCGAGTCAATGCTGCTCCATCCATGCTTTCTCGCAAACTACTAGGCTTAGGCTATTTGTGTATATGTATATCTAGATTCTACTATTGTAGAAATTATGAGGGAAACTTTGATTGCACGAAACATGAAAATGTGAAATGAAATTGTCCATATTTTGCCCTCTGTTGTTTTTCTGTAGCCAATTTTCTTTTGTTTAAGTTTGATAGGATTTATCTAAACATAATATCATGGTAAAGAAGAGAATTTACATTAGATCTCAATAACAGTCAAGTTTCCCCTATAAATCTAGAAGTAGATTTATACTAGAAAGCTCTTCCACAACCAATCTTTGAAAAGTAAGCTATGAATTTATGATCCTGGAGCAAATTTGGTAGCATAGACCCACGCATTGTTAGCCACAGGGTTATCAATGTGGTCTAAGAGGTTCTCCAAAGGACCTTTTCCAGTTACTATGGCTTGAACAAAGAAACCAAACATGGAGAACATGGCTAGTCTACCATTCTTGATTTCTTTGACTTTAAGCTCAGCAAAAGTGACTGGATCATCTGCTAACCCTAATGGGTCAAAGTACTGGCCACCAGGGTAAAGATCATTTCCTTCTCCAACTCCAGGTAGACCATTGATGCGAAATCCTTCGACAAGTCCCATAAGAATTACTTGGAATCCAAGAACAGCAAGAATGCTTTGGGCATGAACAAGATTTGGGTTGCCCAAGTAGTCTAAGCCACCTTCTGAAAAGATTTGAGCTCCTGCTTTGAACCACACGGGTTCTTTGAAGTCAACTTTAACCCATTTCTCAAGGACTTCTGGGGTTATGCATCCAAGTGCTCCAAGCATAGCCCACCGTCCATGGATTACCTAACAATAACAACAAAAGATTATTAATTAATTGAGCATTCAAGTGAAATAGAAAAAGTTCCAATGTTTAATTAATAAATACCTCAAGAGCCCTGTTCCTTGCAAAGGCCTCTGGATCAGCAGACAAACCAGCAGTGTCCCATCCATAATCACCTGGAAATTCTCCAGTGAGGTATGGAGGAGTCTGAGCTGAAAAGGGTCCCAAGTACTTCACTCTATCTGGTCCATACCATAGCTCATTCCCCTATCCAAATCACATACAAAATGTAACTTCTTTTTGGCACCAACTAATTATCAAAAACCAAAAAAAGAAAAAAGGAGAAGGAATTATATATATGTACCATGATATATTTGGCATTTCCCACTGAAACAACATCTCTGAGAGGATTAGCAGAAGAGCCTTTTTGGCCAAGAAAAGGGGTTGGGCTAAGAAGAGAGGTAGAGCTGGTGGTTGCTGCCATCACAGTGGAAGCCATCTCTAACTCAGGGGATATTATTATTTGCAGAAAGGGAATTGTTTGAAGTTTATATTTTGCAATGAGAGAAATGGGTGGTGAAGAATGAGGCAGGTGGTGGACTGGTGGGGATCTTTGGGGTTTCAATCAACCAATCACATTGCATTAAAGGATTTTAAGTATCATCTTGTTTTATCCACATGTTATCTTGTCTATATTTTTGGATTTTTTTTTCTTTTCTTTTGTTTTCGACAGCAAAATCTTGAATTTAATGCATACACATTTATTTCTTTATTTTTTTATGAATACATTTTATTTTATTTTTCTATATATTACTTGTAATTTTTTTCCCTACACAGAATTCGAAAATATAATTATTTGGTTGGATTTTGGATAATTGTTGAAATATTATTGTTTTGGATGGTCCACATGATATTGATATTTAATCTAAAATTTAATTACAGACTTATAGTTCTTCCTATCATCCAGGAACTAGAATTTCTAATATGTTCCATATATATTCAAAAATTTAATTTTTTTTTCTTTTTACATAATTTTTATGATTTTCCTATAACATTTATCATGATACTAATGGTGCTTGTAGATCAATTATGTTCTTCAAATATCTAAGTTAAATGACCCACATTTTTTTTTAGAGTGAATAAATAATATAAAGGCTTTTCTTTCAACCAAAATAAATAAAAAATATATATATTTCAGATATATTACACCAAACCAATATAAAATATAAAAAATAATTAATTAGAAATGTATATACCAATACATTTGAGAAAAAAAAAGCTAAAATAATTTAAAATTTTAAAAATTCTAAATTATGATTGGTGTGTATGCGCTCCTTCTAATCATGATCCACGATCAAATTAATATTTGATCGACAATGTTAACACTTCCTCCCAAGTTGGCACATAGATACCATCAAATATCATATTATGAGATGTTTGCGAGTTGTCTTCTTGACTTTGACAAACAAAAATTGATAATCATTTTCATTAATTAAACGAGAATTAATTTCAAAATGGTTGATGCGGTTGAGTTTGAATGGACTTTGAGCAATTTGAATAAAAACTTAGTTAACAAAACAATTTTATAGGCTTTGAATATTCAATTCCAAGATCTTGTATAATTATTTTCTTCCTTAGTAGCTCACACAATCCATTAGCCATATCTGGACACTTGCTTTTGCCCTTGATTGAGCAACCTTGATTTGATCCTCCAACACCAAAGGTGAAATTCCCTTAAGTAGATTCGCCCAATTAGTATCAATGTATTTAGACAATCTTAATTTTTTTTTTTAATACGATAACTTCTCTTTTGACGCATTATTTAAAGAATCATGAATCTTTTCATTTGTTTTATGATAGAGCTTGCTAGTTATGTTTATATCTTGATAGATTGATAAAATAGGAGGGAAAATTAGGAAGAAGAAGACCAAAGGAGATGGAGAGATAAGAATCAAAGGAAAGTTTTCCTTTGAATTTTTGTCAACTCATTTTCACATAATCATCATGTAGCTTATTTATATAAAATGAATTGAATCCAACTAATTCTAAATAATTTTGTTTAGAAAAATTTTTACATATTCTTTTAGCGACCATATATGTGAAATAGATCGGATAGTACAAAATTTAAAAATTAATCGCTTATTAAAAAAGAAATTTAAAGATTATTATCATTATCTCTAATAATATAAAAACTAATAAAAATGAGTTTGCTGAAATAAAGTTATAATGCTGAAGCTGAAACAATATGTTGTTATATTGAGCTCTAATTTTGTAGTTTGGGAAGTTATTATACAGACTCTACTCTTCCTTTTCTTAATTGTTATAACAAATTTAGTTATTATTTAATCCACTAGCTTGAATTAGAGTTCTTGTCATTCATGGTACAAAAATGTGACCAACTCGTGACACTAGTTTTCTTTCCTTTTCTTAAATATTTCGAATTTTAACTAACGGTCGACTTTTTTCCGCCAGCGCGGCCCATCATTTTACTGCAGCGAAGAGACCATATTATACCTCTACGCTCTACATTACAAGTCATATAAGAGATCACAACCGTTTATTTACATGTTTTACATTATTATTTATCAATCCAACGGTTGCTCATTTCGCCATAAGGAGATAAAAGTGTTTGTTAGCACATAGAAGAAAAACGCTGTCGTTTTTTAATGCTATGTGTATTGTCTAATATTGGGTTTTTCTGTTGTCATCTTAGCTTCCGTTTAACAGGAGAAGCCTAAAACCCACTACAATAGAAATGGAGGATTCGCCTCTCAAGAATTCGATCAAAAGGCATAGATACTAGTGATTCTTTGTTTCTTTTTGGATTAAGGTTTGTTCATTGCTTGGTATTGTTCAAAAATGGCTTTCAATAATAAGAAAGATCACTGGGCATTTCTGGTAATCTCTTGCCTCTGGTTTGCCGGATTCCTTTTTTTTTTTTTTCCCCTTCCCTTTCCTTTTCTTAAATAAAATGTGGGGTTGTTTTTTCGTTTGAAATATATTTGATTTTATCTCATATTTGATATGGGTTTTGTGCATTTGATATTTAATTTTATGTTTTTAAGAGGTAGATACAGATTGGGATTTCATGCGTGAGTTGATCTCTATTATTATCCCATGCATGTTTAATTTCTTATAGAATTTTGGGTGTTGAATTAAGTTACGCCAAACATGCATGTACATATGGTTTGGTCTGGTTTTATTTTGAGATGTCATTTGCAGAGAGTTTTGATCAATTTGATGTTTAGTCTTTTTTCATGTTTATCAAGCTTTTAATATGTGTTGGAAGTTCCATTATTTCATATCTTCATTGAGTTGTTTCATTTGATCATCTTGTTCATGTAGTGGAATATATTATGTATGCCCTGCTTATTAAGTTCAGCTCAATTTGATAACATATTACCCAAACACAATTTATGGATGTCTCTTCTATATGAGGAAATTCATGATATAATCTTTATTGCTCTTTTATAGTCAATTTTCTTAAATTGTTTGCTAATTACAATAATTACAGATTATACTTTTTAGTTACTTTTCCTACATTATTTGATCATCTTCCATTGAAATGTAGGAAGAAATTGAAGCACCAATGTGGGTGGATCTAACCCTAGTAACTAAGACTAATTACCAAGAAATGTAAGTGTCTTTGTTATTGGTTTGTGAATGTAAACTTCCGCTTAATTTTAGAAGAAACCAGTAGGTTTTCCCCCTATGAAACTAATAATTTATTTCCTACATTGCAGAGATGATGATGGTTGGTTTCGCACTACCCATGTGTGAGCATTTCTTGCTTTTCTTTGTTCCTTTTTTTCTTTTTTAAGATTTCCTATTTTCCATGAAATTGTTAAACTCAAAGCATTGATGAAAGACAATACTTACTAACAATTTGAATCAATGGGATATTCAGGTACCACCAGTGTTCTTCTCGAGAGTTAAAAGCTCTATTTGCTCACTGCGGTGATGATGGTATGTACTCGGATGCAGATATGAATGCACCAGCTTCCCCAAATCTTCCAACATCAGTGTCAAGGTCCAGGGGCAAGCATTATGAAAGTGAGAAAATCGGTGGGGAAGATAATAATCTTTCGCTGAATAAGCAGCATCCTGTTAAGGCTTCAAGTGGAAAATCTTCATGGGTGAATCCCGGATCTAGGCAGGAAACGAATCCTAAACTAAGCTTTATGAATCCCAAAAGAATTTCAAGGTCGAAACAGAGTTTGATGCTTGAGAAAGATTTAAACAAACCGAAAGAGAATAATTTCAAAGGTTCACTGAGTCGTGAAGATTCTATTTGCAGTACGAGTTCAGCTGTGGATAAGACAAATGAAAGCAATACAAGTACCATTACATCTGAGAGTGATCAGAAACCTCAGCAAAGGAACCTAGAGGTATCGAGCCGAGGATTTGGTTACTCAAGTGAACTTTTATCAGCCATTAGGGGTCTTAGTAAAAGCTATAGTACAACTACAAGACAAGCATATAGAGTGGATGTAAATGGTAATGGGAGACAATCAAGAGCCCGTAATTCTTTGTCTAGTAAGTCTAGTGTTGGATCATCTTCAAATTCAAACCTTAGTTACAGTGTCAAGAGTTCTAAATATGCATCAAAGCAAGATACCAGAAATGCGGGGACAGAGAACAAGCTAAAAGATTGTATTGTGTCAAAGGCTTCTAATGTTCAAGTCAAAAAGGTAATGTCTAGTTCTGGAAGGGGAGTAACCAATTTTGTTGCAAAGCCATCCAACCAAGAATTTCCAAAAAAGGTCAGAAACTGTAGAAATTGAGGATAATATGTTGTGGACTTGTTTATATTGACTAATAGCATGAACCATATTAAGAAAGAAACAAATTCAAATTGGTCTAAACTTTCTAAATTGTGCAGGTCCAAAATCATATCCTAGGAACCAAAGGTTTGGTGCCACATAGGGTTGATGAAAAAAGGTCACTAACTGGTACAGGAACAGCTAAAGAGAAAGTTACAGCAGGCAGACCCAACAACACATTTGCAGGTTCTGGAAATGGGAATGGCATGGGAAGACTGAGCAGGAGCCAAAAATACAGTCACGGAAACATGGTTAGAGGTCAGAAAGGATCAAAACAACTTGTTACCAGAAAGGGTGATAGAACGATATCAGCTGGCTTAAAGGAGGTAGCTTTATTCATCCTCATTTTATTTAGACTGTTTTCTGAAATTACTGGGTTTTCTTTTTTGTTTTTACAGATACTTTGCCTTTTCTTGGACTTCCTTCTTGTCTCATAATCTTTTTGATTCATTCGCTTTGACAGGAAAATATTAGCAGCCCACGAAAAAGCAAACATCTTATTAATGGGATGCAGAGGGTGTACCTTCGATGACCAAAAGCTCTGTACATAGCAAATATTCTTAACCTTCTCTAACTACGTGGAAGTTGATTCCCAGATTACAGGGGCAGATTTTGATAGTTCCTGTGACGTTCTGCCCCTTTTTGCTTGATATGCTATGCATGCTTTTCTTAGTACATGTTTCCCTATAGTTTAAGCAAATGAAGCTCCTAAATCCTATTTTTCTTTCTTTCTTTTTTTAAATGCAAAAGAGGTCACTATGGTAATACCGGAGGAAAGTTATTTAATAGCAGAAATTAAAGTTTGGTACGGAAGTAAATAATTTTGTCAAAAATTTACCAAAAAATAAATTCTAGAATCTACAATTTTTTTTAATCCAAAATTACCCTTATTATAAAAATAACTAATATTAAATTTTTAATTAAAAATAAATAAATATTAATTATTAAATTTAAGAAACTTGAAAACTGCAGTACGGTGTCGGAGCAGCCCACCAGAGCTAGGGCTCTTCCTTCACCTCCTCCTTCATAAACATCCAACTGGCGATTTGAGGGTAACGATCTAAAGATTTCATGCCAGTGAGTTGTCCAGTATCCTTGAAAACGCAGTGGTCTGATGCCAACCAAAAACGCGATCGCAGCTTTGAAACGCTGCCTCCGTCGAAGATGAAACCATGAGATTACGTCGAGATTTGGTAGTGAATCGAACAATTATCTGTTGGTTTCGACAAAACTCTGGCTAGTGGAGTGGTTCTAACATGATTCCGTTTACAGCTAGAAAAGCTCCAGTTAAGGCGGCAAGAGACGTGGCAATGGCGAGAGGAAAGAAGATGAAGATGAAGGGTTAACTGCATATTTACATTTTAATCCCTAAACCAGAAAATGTTCTATTTTAACCAAATTTCAATAGAAAATGTCACAAAATGACGTAGTAGTTTTGGGTTGGGTTTGGTTGAGTAGGATTGAATTAGTTTATTTAATTCAAAACACAACATGAGGTAATATTAATGGAATCAAGTCGGATCAGGTTGAATCATGTCTGGTTCAACCCAGGAAACTTAAAGTCAAAAAATGGCAACCCTTGGCTGACCCTACTGACCTTTCAACTCAACCCTAACCCAACGGGTCAGATTGATTTGGCAGGTAGGTCACTGGTCAATTTGCGTGCCCCTACTAAGAATCATCAAAAAATTGCTTTCTAGTTTCGATGCAGTTATCGTTACACATGTTTAATGAGAGGCTGATTGGTAAGCGGATTGGCTAGAAAATTTTGGTTTTACACTTAATGTAAGGGTGTCAAAGTTAGATGTCCCTCCCGATGGTTTGAGGAGATGGTTGTTTCATGATCCATGTTTCGGTAGCTTACTTGCGGTTTGTAGCAGTGACTACCTACAACCCTCTGAGCTTTAAGCTCCCTTCAATCCGAAAAAAACAAAAGCCTAATGTCCCATTAAACTAACGATATGACGTTATTGCATTACAGAAGTCAGAAGACATACAAAACAAATAGTTTAGTACTGCATGCATTTCTATTGATCAATTTACTCATCATGCGGCAAAAGCAGTAATATATAAATTTAAACCAAACGGAACTCAGAGAACAGAGCATACTCAAACTTCTGGCCCCTCTCTCCTTGCTGCTATACAAACTTCGATCTGTACATGATGACGAAATAGTTGCTAACACCGGCCTAAACAGCTCTCATATTCACACGTCCGGCAAAATTTCACTGTGTTGTTCTTTGGAACATTAAAAACCCTACAACTGACGGCAACTGAGGTTTCATACTCATTTGTCTTTTACCTTCTTAAAGCTCCATAATTCCTTGTTACCTACAAGAAAAAGGAAAATTTTTTCAGGTTTAGTATATATGCATTTTGAACATCATCTTGTGAAAAAAAAGGGGGAAATATGTGCCTAAATACCAAACGGATCTCCTTATAAATTGTTCCAGGAAACATAAGGAATTTTTTTACAACAAAAATTGCAAATAAATTAAAGACTACCCAAATATGAAGTGAGAATGTTCATGCTTATATATAGGTGTATTCCTACATATTTTCTGAAATAATTTGATAAATTTCACTGTACTGTTAAGGAACCATCATAGACCGTTCAGCTCAAGTATCGACTTTATCTAACAATAACTACAGTTATTGTGTCTGCAGCAGCAAACAATAAAGTGCCGTGAACAGAAGCAACAGACAGAAGCAGTCTTCCAGTTAGAAATCAGGTATTACCTCCTCTTCCAATAACTTATATATGAAAAATTTCGTTCTGCCTTTTCATTATTATTTTCATCACTATCATAAACTTTTTACATCTTTTCTGAAGATATTAAATGCTTCAGAGAGAGAGAGAGAGAGCATTGCGAATTTCAAGACAAAGCAAAAACAATGCATTCGACAGATGTTTACTGAAGATAACTCTCAACAATTTAGGAAAGCCCGATGTGAACAATTTAGTAATCAGACGACTTTTTTGATGGTCTAAAGCAATTTTAGCGACTCTCATGTATATGTACCAACTAAATTCACTGAACACAAATGAGTCTATGAATCATGAACCTGAGGTTGAGACTTCTTTAATCTTTTTTGCACATTGTCATCATCATCATCATCGTCATCATCCTTGCCCAAGAGCAGTCTATGAATGGTTGAGTTTTCTGATTTCTTTCCCCGCTTTGATGATGTAGAAGTCTTGCCTCTTCCACTAGGAGCACCTCTTTTGCGTCCTTTCCCTTGAATGCTCCCACCATCATCCTTTTACAATAGAAAGAAAATTTGATTGCACAGAAAAGCGAACTGAGTTTGTGCACTGACATGGTCAAAAATGTAAACAAGATGACAAATTTAAGTTGATTTGAGAGTTTTGCTGAAATATATTGTCATCATGACCATTAAATTCATGCCAACCGACAAAAGGTAAAAGAGCAAGCGTATGCAACTGTATGTCAATGATTTAAAAGTAGTTGCAAGACAAACTCAAGAATGTTACAACTGGCAGAAGATTTTTGCTTTTCATAGAAACATAATTGCCTTTTTCTTTCTACAAGTTGAAGTCGTATTGCTTGCTATGGAAATCCATTCTCAAATTTCATGAGTAGCACCAGTAAAATGTACGCGTGCTGATAAATTATGTTAAATTGAATAAGGAAATGAAAAGCCCCAAAATTAGCACAAAATTATGGAATAGAAGACCCTACCAAACTGTTATCAACCTCATTGATTGAATTATTCTCATCATCCTCACTTGAAGCAGAATCGACATCTTCATCCTCAACGGCAATACTTCTAACTGCAGCTGCTGCAGCAACCGATGCAGATCTGCCATGGAAAAAAAAACAGTTAAAGAAAAATATGAACCTCGAAACTATTATGTTACACTCTTTTCCTAACTTGCACTATTAGGATCAATGGATGTGCAATGCATGTAATGTGGTACATATTTACATTTTCCAAAGCATTAGCGAAAAAGAGAGCTGCCTATTGTTTGCTTGCACTATCAATCTGTTACCCTAGTTTTTATGAACTAAGTTGGATTGTAGAACTCCAATCTGACAAGGCAATATTGAGTGAGAAGTCAACTTCAATAATTCATAACACTATCGATGTTAAGCCCATCTCTTGCGTGCCTACATATGATGTGTGGTTGCTGTCCAAATGGTCACTGACAATAAAATTAACCTTTGTGATTGACGAAACCCAAGAGCTGCATCAAGAGTTGTTTGCTTCAAATTACTTGAGCCTCTGCCCCTGCCCCTGCCTCTGCCCCTTCCTCTTGTAGAAGTTTTACCTCTCCCAGCTTCTGAAGGAGCAAAAGAAGATCTAGAAGCCTTTGACCCTTTCTGGCTTCTACCAGCGGCCCTTGAACCAGATATCTGTTCTGCTTCTTCTTCGTCACTAAAAGAAACTGCAGTTCCAAATCCAGCATCACTTGTACTTCTAAAATCCTAAACAAAGTTGACAATGAAACAAATGTTCAGACAGCAGATAATGGTCGCAAATAGCCAATTCCAGACATGCAGAACACATTGTGACACTCCAATTGCCCATAAAAAAAAATTCAAAGAAAAAAGTGTCAACTACCTCCATGGAATGTGCAGTGGATGTGAATCGTGGAGCATCCTTGGAGTGCACAGACCTTTCCTTTACGCGTTCCTGCAAAACTTATGTACAGTTATCAACAGTAATAATTTGTTTGTTGCAGAATTCAGGCAAAAAGGTTTTAACTGGGTTCTCTTCAGCCAAGCAAGCACTATAATGGACAATTTTTCGTATTAATACACGTCGCTATATGCATGTGCAAGTGCAATAGTGAAAGCGACTTTCCTAAACTGATCCAGGCCAAAGTGTACGAGTTTTTCTCCCAAAGATGCCACCAATTCAATCACAGCAGCAAAGCAATATAAGCATAGTTATCTAAACCAGTTAGCTAAATTTCAACATTTGAATTTTTTAGACCATCTCAATATTCTAAGTTCAGTTAGAAAAAGACCTAAATCCTCAAGATGCCAAGCGGTATGTGTGGATATTAGAGACAAATTCTTTCATTAGAAAATAGAAAAATAAGTACAAAAAACTAAAGATTCATGCCTCCAAACATTCTCCAACTTTGAGAATTACATCCTCTGCTTCAAACTTTATGGCATCCGAATCCTTTGCAATTTTACTCTGTATAATAACAAACAATTATGTAATGGTTAGCATCAGACTTAAAGAAGAAAAGAGATACAGCCAGTTTTTGCTTCTAGAAAAGGTAAATAACGAGAAGAGCTATAAAATCCACCTCAGAATTCAAAAGTGACTTAACCAGAAGAACATCAAAACTTCATGTCACAAAAGAAAAGCCATTGAACTAAAAAAAAAAAAAAAAAACTCAAATAGACGTATCTAAATATTGTGAAGGTGCTCCGAAATACCCACACGTGTTTCTTGTATATTGTATTGCACACAAGAATAGAATGCCATTTTGTCATCTTTGCTGACAAAATTGTGCAGTGCAACATCCAAATCATTGACCGGAAGAATCTCCATTTTCTGCAAGATAGGCATCATCACAAGAATTAAACATAAAATTCATATGAGAATACACATAATGCTTCAAATTCTATGAACATTTTCAGTTGCACTTTCAGGTTTTCTTATGCACTTCAATATAGTAATCCCTCTATTCAATTTACTTCGAGAAAGTGCTAATTATTCTTGGATTAAAGCCATTTTAAATTTGGACCATTCCTTCCAAAACTTATCCAATTTCATTAACTCATTTCTAATTTTCGACTCAACAAAATTTGAAATTAACAATTGAAAAAGATGTATTGAACACAAATTGCAAATTGTGACAGCAAGTGAAAGATACAGAACAAATATCTGTCAATTGAGCCTTCAATATAGTGGAATAGGCTCGCTGTGAAGCAAATACAGCAAGTATGTGTACTTATAAATTTAAAGTGTGGAATTTAATTTTGTAATTTCTGCTATTATTTCAAATGTGTACTTATATTTGAAAGTATGCACATCATTTATATTCAGTTAGTACCATATTTGAATATATGTGAAGCTTGGTTTTTTTTTTTTTTTTAATTATGCACATTTTTTTGGTCATCACAGTAGGCCTTCAATGTAGACTTATAATTTTGAACAGCGTACATAATTTTCATTTTGATGTTTATTACATAATTTTCATACAGATGAGAACTTATTTTAACACAGTGTGCACATCTTTCTATTGTTATGTTTGTTGCTATTTTAATATGTGATCTATCTATTATTTTTAAATTGTAAGGTATTGTAAATGCGTACACTTATATTTTAAAGAGTGCACATTTCTTTATGACTTCAGCATAGTTTTTGCGTAAATGCGAACTTATTTGAATGAGGTGTGCACATTCCTTTAATTGTCTCTTTTATTGTATTGGTAAAATGCATACACTTGCAATTTTTGAAGGGTACACATTTCTTGAAATTTTTCACTCTTTCATCTTCAAATATCTTTTTACTTTTTTTTTAGAGAAAGAGAGAATTTTTGAAAAATGCATATAGATTTTCACAAACTATACACAAGGAGAATGAGTTTCAATTAGGGAAACGAGTTCAACTTGCAACTATTGCTTTAGGTTCTTAGGATTTAGCTTAGGTTTAAACCATGGATCATTAAGGGCATTATTGCCCTTTTACACTTATAATTAAATTTTAACTTCCCTAAAAAGAGAATTTCTCTATGTAAATCGAACACCCAATATGGAAAATTTCTCTATATAAATTCAACAAAGGTTAGGGAGTAGTAAGTTTAAAGATGCATATGAATAATGCAAAACCAGTAAAGCCTAAATACACACTTCTGAATCTAGAAAAAATTGAACAATCAAACATTTGAAGCTACTGACATGTGTTCATTGCAAAAGAAAATATTTGAAATACAATAATACTGTATGATGTTGATAATAGAACACGTATGAAATGAATGCAGCAATATATTGTACAGTATGCAATTATGATGGCCAAGTACCAGATTATTTTCAGCGACCAAAGCTTCTATATTTTGCTGATTTAGTTCTTCAGGGCGAAGGCGCTCAGAATCATCAATTTTTGCTGTAATTGAACACCAAAAAGATAATCATATATTCACTTTTGAATCCAAAGAAAAAAGATGGATTTTTTCTTGAAATTATTTTTGTTTCATTGTACATGATGGAACTTGTAATTTATGCTATGCTTGAAAGTTGGCATATTGTTGTAAATATAAAAAATATATGCATAGCATGTTACCAGGATCCAAAATAACCAACCAGAATAAGGCTTGTTGAATTATGAAAACATATTCTCAAACTCACATAAAACATGAGACCAAATGTAAGACTATTTTGGGGCTGTATGAATTACCATGGCTCTGACTCTTCCTAGAAGCCTTAGAGAATATAAGAATATCTTGAGGATTTGCAACCTGAAAAATTAAAAGAACAGATTGTAAATTCAACTTAGAATATTAAAGCATGGCTCATGAAGCAAGTAAGCAGAAGGTACCTTGCCCACATACTTCTGTCCAAATCGTTGAGGATTTATGGTCATATAACCGGAGTAATCTACCTACAAAAAATCAACAATAAAGATGGCTAATATGATGGAATGTAAAAATAAGATACAACGAATCAAAGAATGACCTTGATCAATGAGCAAAAAAGACCAGTAATAACTGCTGATCAAATTTAGTTTAGCCTTTCGATTAGTACTATCATTTTTAAGAGTAGGTGAATGCTACCTTCACTCGGACTAATGGTAGCTTGAGTTCTGATCTGGTAGCTGCCTTGTTACTAGATTTCTCTATAAGATTATTAACCTAAGAAATTGGAAAAAAAACGAACTTAGTGAATTGTCTTTTAGGAAGAAGGATTGCCATAATCTAGTGCTAGTAACCTGAGAAGACAAACTCGTCGACTCACCACTTTATCCAAATGTTCAAGAATTGAGTTTTGATCATTGGGATCAATGTCAGGTTCATCCTTCAACACAACCTACATCATGAGATTGATTAAAACATGACCAATTTATTCAAAGAGGAAGAAAGACCATCATTATGTTACCTCTGCATATTCAAAAGGTCTCACTGAAGTCAAAGGTATCTTGGTTGGGCGATACTGATTTCCCTATGAAATATCACATCAATTCAGCATAAAAGGACTAGGTATAAATAGGAGGCACAAACACTCCACTCGAAAGAAAAAAAATAAATGAAAAGACCGAATTTTTCTGTTAACTACCTTAATTTCTAGAAGAAGCACATGCTTTGGTTTTGATTCTCCATCAATTAGTGAGGTTGCAACTGAAGAACCCGGTTGAGTGATGTGAAATCCCATTCCTGGAACCTCCTTTTAAAATCAAACCCCACTGAAGTAAGTAACCATAGATTAATTTGAACTTTTGGGGAAATTTTGTTTGGATTGGCACCTGAGGATCTACAAGACATTCATGTTCATGTCCCCACACAATGAAGTCCAGGAATCTTGGAAGAAAGTGTTCATTTATAGCATTTTTTGGGTTTGTCTTCACTCTGCAGACCGCAAGTAGGGAGAAAATCTTAAATTCAAAGCCATTATCTTATTAGTGCAACTCCAAAGTGTAAAAAGTATGTTAATATGAAGACATGAGGTCAGATCTATTTACTTCCTTTCAAATAAGATACATGATGACTTTGAAAGAAAAAGTACAGAATGCATGCCAACAGACTATCACTCAGACAAAAGCACATATTCGCTCACAGCCAACCTGTTCTGATGAAGTACAAGAATGTTGAACCAGTCAGACAGCTGACAACCTTCTTGAGATTCAGGTCTCATCCATTGCACAGCATGTGGTGTCTGAAAAATTAATGTAAAATAACAGACAGGATTACCATAAAAAGTCACAAATTGTCTGCAATGAAATATCTTACACAATGCACCTGAAACATTCTGTTGAGACGCTCATCTCTAATGTTCCCAAGACCATAAAGAGCTACAGCTGTTGAACCCTGCAATTATATTAGCTGTGTCATGGCACAATCAGAGTAAATAGTCAATCCCATGTATCATCTCAAAAACATCACCAAACCTTTCTAATAAGGATAGGATAGAGTGTGATCTGACCAACTCCAGAACCCTCAAGGACCATTTTTCCAAAGTAGTTCACAAGATTACATGCTGAGAGAATATCGACTGCTGAAAGGTTGTCCTGTGACCAATAATCAAATTGGGTTATACAATAAAGTCGAATGTGTATTAAAGGGCAGCTGCCAGCTGAGCAAACCATTCTGAGAATGTTGTAAGTGCATCAATGCATGTATGTTACTTAGTACATAAGGCAAGCAGTAATTTTTTTGGACAATTTTCTGATAGGTTTTTTTTTTTTTACCTACTGAATACAATTGTCAGACCTCTAATGGGACAGTGAAAAGGGTAGCAAATGTGATTGTCACATTCTGAAAAAAAAAAAAAAAAAATCAAGGAGATATTTGATGCAGTAAAGTTAAATGATAACTGAAGAACATTAACAGGATCCCAACCTGTAAAAGCAATGAAAAGCAAAGTTTACTTCAGGGAAGTATAAGGGAAGAGCAGCTTTCTTTGAAAGCCGAAAGGATATGTGTTTATGCCGGTTGTGTTCAAACTGGAAATGAAAAATCTGAAAGTTAATGTTAATGTAATAGACAGCATATTCAAATGGATTACTACTTCTTTAACCATTTTTCTTTCATATCTCTTGCACTTGCACTTGCACTACATTTAGTGAACTTTCCTTTCTATCTAGTTCATCCCCTTAAATTTATCCTGTACTGAGGGTAAGAGTAACTACCCATCAGCAATGCGAATTTGATCGTGATTATCTTTGACTTAAGCAACAAGTAAATTTTTAGATTACTTAAAGATAAAATAGTGACCATCTTAAATAAAGCAATGACAAACAACTATCATCCATCGGCAGCTTGATCTAGTGAACGCAATCTAACTGAAACATAATTGCCAACCAGATTATCATTGTAATTCCTCTAGACTGCAACTTCATTAATCTTGGTAAGTTGAGAAAGAGAGGAAGACAGAGGTGAAAAATATCGCCCCACAAAAAGGCTTGAACTGAGATCTAAGAGATTTCCATCAACAAACTTTAAATGGCACATTAGATGTTTGCAGCTAATTACTATCTTGTTAAAGCTAAACAAAAAGATAATCTAATACAAATCCAAGAATATGCAAATCAAGAAAGTTGATATTTTTTTAATGTACAGACAAAAGGCCGTTGTACCATAAAAACATACCACTCCAGCAGGATCATCATGATTTCCATGGATACTGAACACTGGTAAACCAACATTAAAGTGGGGATCTTCATAATTTACATGGCCAAATCTGTTGAAAATGCAATTTAATAGCATAAGATCTCAGCACACAAGGCATATTTATTCATGTTCTTTGAATATGATACACAAGATTCAAATCTTATTAGCTTAGTCATAAAATTCCAGTAGAAAGAAATAGTGCAGAAATTTTAACCATTAAATAAAAAGTAAAAGTAGTTCCTGTTTCATCAAAGAAATTTTACATAATCATCATTACATAAATACAAGTGAGAGCATCTTGAGTATACTTGGTTCAATTTATTAGAATGAAGGAGATTTATCACTTATATGGTGTTATAAAACTTGACTATTCAGCCACAAAGATAGGCATATAAGACATGTTTAAACTCTCTTTCGAAACTAAATTAAAAATATTACTAGAGGAACTAAAAATAATAAGAAATGAGTATCAGACGTAGTAGATAATGAGCAAAAACAGTTCATACACATTTGCAAAATTGATAGTCTGGTCACTAACAACTTGGAATTGCACAGGTCGATCACTGAGACAATGGCGACGGAGAATCTCAATAGCCTTGACCAATGTTGTCCTAGATGGCTTATTTTCATGGAAAAGGTCACCACCAAGGAGTAAGAAGTCCACCTAGTACAGAAAGAAGAGTATGACTTCAAGTGAACAAATACCTCAACTGCTCATCAATGTATTTTAGAAAACAAGAGCCAGTCAGAAATTTCAATACTCTTACTTCTTTGAATTTAAACCTGAGACTAGAAATTTCTAATATTCTACGTTCTTCAAGAAACAAAACAAGCATGGATGGAGTAGAAATTCTAAAGTCTGCCTTCAACTAGATCAATGTAAAAAGGGAACTTAGGATAAAGTTTGCAGGCATGGTGGTTGTAACTTTAACCAAATAATATATCTACCAGCATAAGATAAATTTTTAGACTAACATGAATAAAAATTATAATTAGGAATATAAAAGATAAATAACAGATGCATTACCTGCTTTTGCTCGGCTATGGAACATATTTCCTCAAATGCCTGAAAAGAATCATGCCTTCGTATTTCATCCTTCTCCATATAGCCCAGGTGGCAATCAGTTGCAACCAGTACCCGAAGTGTATTAGGAATATCCTCCCTAGCAAACCATTTCAAGTTTCAACATACAAAAGGTAAATTCTGGTGCAGTGAATTGCAAATATAAACTTCTCTGCTGTTCCCGATCCTAGGCAGCTACTTATATATAGCTAAGCACTAACATCTACAATTGTAATAAAATGGACATGTTTTATTTAATCTACAATAAGTTACTTTCAATATAAGCAAGTTTAATAGCATCAGATGTAGATTCCCTGTAAGTTTAAACTAAAATACTTTTGTAGCTAAAACGAAACATCTGGTTCCCCAAGTCAGCCTCAAACGGGGAGAGATGCAAAGGGAGTATCATGCTATAATCAAATATCTTAGCTTAAACAAACACTCAGCCTAACATTGAGCTTCTCATTACTATTTAGGCATTACAACATGAACAGCAGCAGAGGCCATAAAAACCAGAATTTCACTTCCCCTGTCATAACCCTAGCAAATACTCCTAAAAGGAAATAATATTCACCTTGGCAAGTCTCCCATTATTGCTAGATTTGACGCTCCAAATCCTAAATAGAGCAAGCAAAACAAAACGATGCAGATAATAAATCAGAAAAATACAAATAAAGTTTTCCCAAAAGAGGTCAACACTTGAGCAAATGATAAACCCTAATAACCACTTCAGACTAAAATATTCTGCCAATAAATACGAACACCTCAAAAACAGAGAATAAAAACGAACACCTCAAAGACGTAAATAAAGTAAAGAAATAAACATGTTCAGTTGCAGACAAACTGAAATAAATAGATTAAGAAACCAAAACAACTAGAAGACCCTTCAGAGACTGTAAAAAAAAATCAAAATTTTCTCCATTACTCTCGATAAACAATCAGCTAATTATCAGTGACACTGTCGGCAAAGGTGCAGGGGTAATAAGATAATATAAATCATACCGTTCAGATTGTAGAATGTGAAGGAAGCAAAAGAGCTGAGGAAGTGAGGAGGGAAGGGATTTTCGGTGGCGGGCAATTTCAAATAGGCAAGAACAGCAGCAAGCGACAATCGGGAAGAGAAACAAGGGTATCGTTTTGTCTTATCAGAGCAACGGTCAGTTCCGGAGCCCAACCGAAAATAAACCGAACTTTCGGGTTCCTAAGAATTCTACATTGAGAACCGAACCGGCAGGAATGAGAGCAGAATTGAAACCGAACCCAGAAATTGGTGTAACAAATAGTGAGTTATGGTTGGCAAAAACCGTGAAAAATGAGAAATTCGAAGGCACAGTGTGTCTAACCCGGACATTCCTGCACTAATTAAAAATGCCTATTATTTTTGAACACAGAGGAGAGGATGTAGTAAAATTCAAAAATATTTGTATTGTTCTATGAAAAAAAATAATGAGTTGTTGGGAGAATTCTAAGTTTTTGGTTATTAAAATAGAATTTGCTATTAAATCCAGAAACAACTTTATAGTAGAACCATAATTTCTTCAAATCCTATCCATTACTATTTCTAACATCATGTGCTTGTTTTAATAAATTACCTTCTGCATTTATGTTCTCAATTGGGCTCCATCATGCCACTAGTAAACTGTTCCATGACTCCATTTGCTACCTGGATGTTCTTAATCCATTTTTTTATGTACACGCATCAGGTTAGTATGTTAGCATGTTAGTAAGGTGGAGCTTATTAGTCACATTTTATGAACTTGTTCGAAGAACTCATATATACTTCTAGTAAACCTATTATAAACATTTTATTTCCGTGTTTTCTAAGTTCAAGTTGATTATATCTCTTTTATAAAGTGACAATTTTTTTTATAATTTGGCTTTCTACATAACGTTAATTAATTATTTTAACAATAAAATCATATTAATTTCAAAAAAATCAGATTTTAAAAATTTTAAGAATTTTTTATTATTGGACATTTAAGAAAAACTGTATTTTGAGTTGTTAGCCGGATAACAAAAGATTAAATTATATCTATATTTTATGTATATTAGACATTTTAATACCTCTATTTTAAATATTATATTTTTTAGTCTATATATTTTGTAATCTTTAAACATTTTAGTCTTTTTATAAAAAAAAACTAACTGTTAAAATACAAAACTGAAATTTACCATAAGTACCATATTGCATATTTTCACAAGAATCAAAATTGAAATTATCCAACTCAAAATTCAACTTTCATTTCCAGCGACAAATGGGACAAATGAGTATAACAAATTGAAGATCTTGATGCAACGATTCACAATATGCACTTATTTTCAATATTTGATCATCGGAAAATCCTGAAAAATGCGATTGAAAAATACGAATTTAGAGAACTAAAATACCGACTGAACTTTAATCGATGAATGCGAAGTGCTCCGAAGACCAATGTAAGCGTGGTCGGTGACGTTGGATTTGTCTCAAAGTTAGCTTTCCAACGGTCCAGTACATGTCATCATCGGAGCTCGGAAGTAGTGGTAGTGGCCGATCAAAGTTTCTACTAGAATTTTGTCTCTAAAACTAGAAACTTTGATCGGCCGCCACCACCATTTCCGAGTTCTGATGATGAGACACGCAAGTCCGTTGAAAAGCTAATTTTGATACAAATCAAACACCAACCCCGCCTCAATCAGTTATTGGAGCACTCCACGCTCGTGGGTCAAAAATTCAGCGGTATTTTCTCAATTTTGATTCCTGTGAAAATATACAATATGATGTTTATAGTGAATTTCAGTTTGATAATTTAACTTTTTTTTTTTAATATATAGAATGATTGAAATATTTTACAGTAACAAAATACAGAAACTAAAATATTTAATATACACAAAATATAAAGAATAAATCATAATTTAATCGGAACAAATTGGTTTTTGAGTAGAGAACGATAATCACTATTGGACACGAGGAATTATTAATACTTAAAAAACTAATATTCATGGAATATAAAACCATAAGATAAATTTGAAAGTGAATTAACGTGTAAATAGAAAATATAGCATAAATAATAAATGAAGGAAATAAAAGTGCATGATATTGTATCCTTCAACTAGTTTGCTTAAAATCATTTAGCATTTAGAGTCTTGATAGTTTTAGAAGAATTGAATTGATAGCAAAGAATCATTAAACTGTCAGGATTTCCGGAAAACTACAAATTCTGATTTCAAACTAGCGTGAAAAGGAGATTTCAAAGTGGTCCTCTTCTCTTCTGATCTCTGTGACAGTCAACTCCTTCTACTACTAATCACTTTCTGCCAATAATAAAAAGGTTTATCTTGTGTACTGTTACTTCAAACATTGCAAAATCAAATTATGCTTGGAAATGAAAGCCATTGGTTCAGTTTGAACTGAACCAGTGTTTTTAACTGGGATTGTTTAGATTTAATTAGAACCGTATGGTTGGTTCTGTGTTTGGACAATTCATTAGGAAAAAAAATTAAATTTCAGGTACCATAAAACTTGGTCAAATTAAAGCTTTCAACCGAATCCGAATTTGGAGCCAAGCAAGCGACAATGACAAAGCTGAGGGTCCAACTTATTTCCATCCTTTTAATTGGTCAAATGGCCTACTCTCGCAACTGCCTTGTTACACACATACATGTATATTCCAACAATTCCCAGCATGCATGGAGAACACTTAATTTTTAAAATTATACATAAAACTGTGTAACTGATAATAAACAAATAGTTGCCTCTGGATAAGTAAGTTTCCCTTTAAATTTCACATAGTGAAGATATATAAGTATACTGGTTAAATATGCGAGATCTTTTGAATTGGAATGTCAGTGTATACTAAGAAAATATACGGTACAACTGATTTTTATCCCTTTTTTATTCTCATCGTTGTATTCATTTTAGCAATAAACATCGCTTATCTTGTGAATGTTTAAAGAATTAGCTTTTTTTATTCTTCGCAAAGTGGCTCACACTTCGCATTTACATAGTTAATGTACTCCGTATATAATCATTTGAGTAGTTTTATGTCAAATTTAGGAATTATTGAAAACATTTCTTATTAGAGCTGTCCTTGTTTCTTAACATTTGTCTCATAATGACAATGAGTTTAATAATTTGACGATATAAAACCGCCATACATAATTTTATTTTCTTCTTGAACCTAGTCGGGTGTGTATAAGATTGATCAGGTAGTTGCTGGAGCTCATGAACACCAAATGTGTGTTCGATTAGAAGTATAACAAACCTTATTTTCCTGCCTAATGGTAAAGATTGTAATCCTCGGAGGTTGTCTATAAATGATAGATGTTATAGAGTGAGAAACCAATTTTTAAAAATTCTTTTCTCTCTCTAATTTTTATGTCATTGAAATTTGTTACGAGTAGATTGGCAATCAATCAATTAATAATTGAATTAGAATAAGTTTAAAACTTAATTTAAGGTAGTAATAATATTTTTTTTAACATAAATACAACTCATGCAATTGAATGCGGGGAGGAGAATTTGAACTCCATCCACTTGGACGCAAAGACAAGCAGGAAGAAATTAATTATACATACAATTCAAACTTGTAATAAGTTATAAAACAAGCTTTTGCCCTTTTGAATTATACATCATACATATATATATATATAGAATATAGAAATATTTATTCTTAAAAAAAAAAAAAAATCTTACATATCTTTGAATTATACATCTTTTTATTTTTTCTTGAATTCAATAATTCCCCAAACGATTCTTATCCCAATATGCATAAACAAACAACAATAATTAGGCATGTTTTTATGTGTAAAGAGATGAGAAAGAGAGAGTATGTTTTGTTTCTAAGTACATAAATAGTTAAAAGTGAGTTAGGTCATCAAGTCAAGTGTTGTGTAGATGGAGGGATGAGTTTGCAAATAATAATAATAATAATACGTATAAAACAAACAACAGTACGTATAAAAAAGAGTGGGATAATAATAATAATTGATGAAGAAGAGAACAAAAACAAGGAAAGTGCATGGAAGCTGTGTTCTTGGATTTTATTTAGACCCCCAACGTATTTTTATTTGTCCCTTTCCATTACCTTCCTTTTTATGCCCTACACATGTTCACTTCTCTTGTCTTTTTTCTTCCTTTCTATTTCTTCTCCAAAATCTAAATTTTTCAAATTCAAGATTATTTAGTTTAATCATTTAATCATGTTTGTATTCCTGCTTAAATTAATTAATAATATATAGTCATTGATTTGGATTTGTAAACTTTAACCTCTTCATCTTAAAAAAATAATAATAATCATATCTAATCCTAATCATGTTCTTCATTTTATTAATGATTAATAGATATGATGGAGGAATGTCAAAAACAAAAAATAAATATTGTAATGTACTTTTAATTTCACCATATAAAATAATTCAAAAAAAGTTAGAAATATATTAAAAAAATTCTAGCTACCACCAATATTTTTTTATCGGTTGTGATTTCTTTCTCACTTGTACAATTTAAGATGCTCACAAGTTCAATTTTCAACACGTGCAATTGCTAAGGGGAAGTAATACTGAAAATCCGAATTGATAGGATGAAAAATCTTACATTCGATTAGAACTCCTCACTCCAACCGATGTAGGATTGTACCACACTCCTCATAACCAGTTATTGAGTTCATGGCCCATGAATCACACAACCATTATTCGGTTATTTTTTAGGAAGATTATTGTCCATTCTGTTCACTTGTAAAAAAAAAAATACCATTAAAATAATTCAAAAAATTAGAAATTTAAAAAAAAAAATCTAGCTATCATCAATAAAAAAAATTAGCTACCACCAATATTTTTTATTGAGAGTGATTCATTTTTCACTTAGTAGGACCAAAGGTACCACCAATTCTTCTAAAAATAATTGATTTTATAAACATTAATTTTTACACATTAAATATACAGTGGATCAAGTCATAGTGGAATGTGTGTGATTTTAAATTGCATCTCTCAAATATGGGCAATTTTAAGTAGCAACTTTTATATAGTCATGATTAACTAAAAAAAAAAGTATTCAATTAATATGTATTTTTATATATTAACTTCATTATTTATTTAGTATATTACTACCAATTTATGTAATAAAAAAAAGGTTAAATGGATAAATTTAAACTGGTATTGACAAAGTTAAATTTAGTAAATGTTTAATTTATTAAAATATATTATTTTTATCTCCTGAAAAAATAAAAAAAGATTTAAGTTTTAAATTATATTTATTGAACAGTTTCTTCTGAAAAATGAAAACACTAATCAAGCTTTTTCAAATAAGATGGGGATTAGTGCAGAATTTAATAATCATAGATCGTTCTGGTTTGATAATGTGTTATTCTAATGATTAATAAAGGAACAAATGATATCAACGAATCTCTACTTTTTCTTGTTTGAGCGGGAAAGTGAAATTAATATCCAATTTCTAGCATTTGTCGTGAAACACGCTATGTTTTTCTGCAGAAAGAATTTCACTTTTAATTGGATCGAATAAAAGAAATTATTTATTAGAAAAGTACTCTTTCAAACACATCTCTGTTGGTTGAGAGAAACTTTCTAACAAAAGTTAAACTTTCTAGAAATTCTATTTAAATTTTTCTAAATCTAAAAGAAAATATTGTAAGAAATTCAATTAAATTATGATCTAATAAATAAGCAGGGTGGAAATTGCACATGATTTGGTGCATTTTGGTAGGGATAATTTTTTGATTAGCTGAAAAAATTGATTAAAAATACCACAAAGTAACGTTTGGACTCAGAGTTTATTATGCTAAATTTACTTCCATACCAACTGAGCCCGTCCTGTTAGTTGGTACTTAGTTTAATTATATAGCTTATATAAACTGAACCCGCTCATTCAAAATCCTAGCTACGCCCCTGATATGGAAATATGTTTGAATAAAAAAAAAAAAAAAAACCTTCGTTTACCCTATAAATCTTAATTTGGGATCTATAAAAAAAAAAAAACTATAAATTTAAATGCTATATAATAAACTTAGGTGCGAGACAGACAATTACCATTTAAGCTTTTCCGGTTATCAAAATGGCACACGTGTACTATGTACATATACATGATTAAATTTTTATAAATAATTTTTTAATACACATGCGTTTAGTAATAGATAATAAAAGTATTTTAAATTTTATAAAAAATTTAGAATAAATTTATACAACTTTTCCTCGATCAGTGGTGCTTTTAAATCATATGCTACTTTGAAATTAAATTGGTAAAGTGGATTACATAACATAATAATTAACTACTTTATTAAAAAAAAATATTCACATTGGTGATATCTCTACTGTCATATGCTGATATCTCTTCTCACATATCATTTACTTTTATCAATTATTCTTTTAAAGATTATAATCTAGTGCATAAATTATTAAGATTTACAAAATTAAAATTTAAGAATTGTTTAGTTTTTATGTTAAAGTATAGTATACTGACAAGTGTATTTACATGTCAGACTGATTGAAATTTAAATCTTGCACTCCAAATTTTTACTTAGTTTATTTTATTAAATTCTGGAAATTATACTTTTAAAATATATTTCTCCAATATATAAAATGAAACTAACAGTAGTATTTTTTTAAAAAAATTTTATAAAAACTTACATTTTTTTTCTACCTAACTTGAACCAAACATATGTTTTTAATAGTTGATATATGGTTTTTGTTTTTTTTTTTATAAGTAACTTTGTTTGATGAATATTCTTTCATCAAGTTTTGTACTTAGAGTGAGTTGTTAATTTTGCATGATTGAGTAATCTTCATTTTTGTGGGATTAAAAAAGATGTATTATCATTTATATCCATCAATCAGAAAAATGGAGCCCACAGGATATTGGATGTGAATGGGTTAATTGTTGAGATATGATTCCATATCTCCACTCATTTGTATTTAGTTTACATTTTTCCTTTCTTTGAATGGTTGTAGATGTGCCTGCACTTTTAGCCTTATAGTTTAAGCCATGGTTGTGAATGGAAATAAGGAGGAAAGGAAACACACCCAAAGTAATTTGTTTCTATTTTGTCCAATAACTTTTTTCTTTCTACTTTTGTCCTCCGAGCAAACTCATTTAACTCATGTACTATGACAAACGAACTTAGTCGAAACCTCTATTCACAAGATAATGGAAGTTGGACTATAAATTCATTTATGGCGCGCGAAATTTTCAAATTGTCTCCTTAACTCCACAGAACGGCACCATTTCACATATACTTGGGGTTATTTGGTAATAAAATTTGATTTTAGGGGTCTACCTGGAATAAGTTAAATCATTATGGCTAAAATGAAAATTTGACAAAAAGAATTTGCAGAGTCTTGGATTTGGAGTCTAGAAAATTTTAACTGTTCAATCAACAAACTTGAAGGTGAAATAAGGGTACTGAAATTATTGAAAAATCTTGTTTCTTTGCATCTCTTCAAAACCTAATACATTGATGCCTTAAAAGTTGGGTTATCGTCAAACCTCTTATACATTGATGTTTCTGAGAATTTCTGTGCAAAAATGGAAAAATGATTGGAAAGATTAATGTAATTTGTGTCTGTATAGAAAATAAAATGGAAGGTATGCATTGGAGATATTTGATAAAATGCCCCCAAGAAAAATAAAACGGGGAGGATGACTTAATTTCAAAATGGTCCCTAAAATTAAAGAATTTTTTGTTTAATTTATTCAAAATGATGTCGTTTTGTTCATGGGAGATGCAAATATTACCTTTCACCCGCTGGCCGTAAGTGTATGCCACAAACTCTATTATATCATGTAACCATTTTTCATAGTAGAGGAGACGTTTAACAATTTTTCATACTATAAGAGACTTTTAAAATCACTAGTGAAAAAAGAATAAAAATTAAAAAATATGATAGTGAAGGGGCAAAAAATTGTCGTGGCCACATTTGTTTTTTCTCTTCTAATTATGTATAGTGATTTTGATGGATTGGTGGTATGATACATAATATGATTCACGTGTATGCTTTATAACCTTTGTTTTTAATTTTCTTTTAAAAAATTAGAATAGAAGTTGCAACTACGATCGCAAACATAAAATTGAAAGGTGCCAGAAGATATATATTATACATACAAAAGAAATTTTTAAGTTATATGTACCATATTAATGAATGTTCAACTAACTTAACTACGTCCAAGAGGGATAGTCTAGTCGTATGACTGAGTTTCTGGTTCGAAATTTGTCTCAATCCTCTTTCCCGACTTTCCTAATAGTGTTAAAAAAATTTAACTACGATATATTTAAATTTTCATTTCTTCTAAATCAATAATGTAGAGTAATTGTGAGTTACATATTTAGGGCTGCAAATGAGCTAAGCCGAACACTAGTCTGCTCAAGTTTAACTTGTTTATTAGTCGAGTTTTATTTTTTGCTCATGCTCGGTTCATTTGTTAATAAGTTGATCTCGAACTACACTCATTAACAAACGAATTGAGCCTAGGCGAATCACAAATAGCTCATTAAGAATTTAATTCCAAAGCTTATTAATAACTTTTATCGTAAAATCGATAAAAGTTTGGCAGATATTTGAAACCATCAAATTTAAACAATTTTAAATATATTTTAAAATAATATTAATAAAATAATTCAGTATCAAAAAATTAAGTATAAGTTCAAACTAATTGAAATAATAGTAAGCACAATGTTCAAATCTATTAATTTTTGCAGTTTTAGAAGAAATCACCACGGTTATTCAACTTTCGCATCAGTACACGCCTCATCAATGATCTATTAATTATATAAAAAAAAAATATATCAAAGTGGAGAATATATATAATTATGAAAAACAGATAGATACATAGTTGATTAAACAAATTATCATTTATTTTTTAACTTCAATTCATAATAAATTTAAATTTAAGAATTACAAACGAGCTGAGCTCGTTTGTTAGTTGAACTTTATTTTTTTTTGCTAGTGCTTGCCCATCTCGATCGATCATTTAGCAAGTTGAGGGCCACACAAATCACGAGTAGAGCAGCTCTGCATATTCTATAACATAATTTTCAAGGTACAATATTTGAGATGACAGGACTGCCTCCATCTGTATCTTTAGGCAGACAGTTTCACTATAGGCAAATCAAAAGCACTGCAATCTTTAAAAGCATAATTTTAAGTAACTATTTGTCAAAAAAAAAAAAAAAAGAAATTTAAGTAAGTAATCATTATTTAGTAGATACTAATTGAGATTCACAGTGATTAAATTGTCATTTTTTTTAGCAAATAGTACTGATAGGACATGAGAAGACTTGACTAGCAATGCATCCAACACAACTCCCCCTCCATGCTTTGCTACTGTTTGTATATTAAGCAAATTTGTAACTAATAAATAATTTAATTTGATATTAATATTTCAATTGCAAATGACATATTGCCCTAGCCGCTGTGAATGCACCTCTTTGGAGTTTGAGACATGGTTGGTGCCCTTTATGGGTTTTAAATTGACTTTAATTTGTAAATTATAATTTGATAGCTAATTATTATTTATAATTGATTATAAATATAATTGTGCTTATCGACATTTCAAATTCATATTATAATTGATAACGCAACTCTATTTTTGAAAGGCGATAATATCAATTGGACCAAGTATCAATTTTTTTTAATATAAAAAATACCACTAATAAACGGACGCTACACAATAGAAATAAGTGGATAACCCTTTTTAAAACATCAAATTGGTACTAATAGTGTGGACAGCACGAGCAATATCAATTGTAAGAGAGACTTAAAAGTAAGAAATCGAAACAGTGACATCACAAGAAATTTGTTTCTACACTAACCAATCAAAAACATGTGCTTAGGCTGACAAAGGTTACAACCAATTTCAGATTTTCACTATTTCTTCTCTAAACACAGCCCAACAAGAGCAGAATAGGGTAGCAACAAAAAATTGAAAGGAAGGGCCATTTTGCAAATTGAATGAACAAAACAAAATTATAAATTGTCCATTACTTACCTTCTTTATTCCGTCCTATGTTCTACAACCTTCATTTAATTCAAGCCTCTAATAAATATATTCTTTTTTCTTTTCTTTAAATAAATACATTACCTTACACATATATGCTATAACCCTCACCTTCCTATAATTCCCAACTCCAAACCTTCTCTTACCAAACTCTCTCTTCTCTACAATGGCCGCGGACTCACATGCAAGGCACATGCAAGACTTCACCGATGACACGGAGAGCGAAGAGAGGGATGAAGATGAGGAGGAAGAAGAAAGCGAGGATGAAAATGAACCCACCCGCCACTCCAAAACTCGGGTTTATTCTGGCAGCGGCGGTGGCGTAGCTGAAGGTGGCTCGCGGCGGAGAGGAGGGTGGTTTATAGGCCAAGTTTTAGACCCTAAAGCAAGATGGGTTCAAGAATGGAATAGGGTTTTTCTTCTTGTGAGTGCGACTGGACTTTTTGTCGATCCTCTCTTCTTCTACGCGCTGTCTATTAGTGATACTTGCATGTGTCTCTTCATCGATGGATGGTTGGCAATTACAGTCACTGCTCTCCGCTGCATGACAGATGCCTTACACGTGTGGAATATGTGGTTGCAGTTCAAAATGGCCAAGAAACCTTCTAATGCTGTTGCCGCCGGAAGAGGCGGAGGCAGTAGCGAAGGTGAAACTCGATCCCGGTTTAATTTTCCGGCACTGAAATATCTAAAGGCAAAGAAAGGATTTTTCTTTGATCTTTTTGTTATTCTTCCATTGCCACAGGTGAGAATTTAATTATTATTAATAATGCCTTTTTTAAAATTTGTTGATCATAAATTAGGAGGATCATATAACATGTGTTGATGAACAGATGGCATATTTTATGGTAGAAGGTATTTTGTAAGTAGTGTTAGAGAAGGTGACAGATGCATGCAGGAGATGAATTTTATATGCATACAGAAACTGCAGTTAGTCCATGTGAATACCTATGTCTTTTCTTTATCTAGGTAAAAAGGGGTAAAAAGGGAATTAAAAATGGAATCAAATATGGGTTTTTCTCGGAAACTATGCCTGTTCTTTTCTTTTCTTTTCTTTGTTAGAGCTATGAAATCAAAATGGTTAAACACATTCATACCTAAAAATAAATATATAAATAAGTATATGTTTTTCATAAATCTAAAGGAGAAAGTTACAACTTATATTTACTAAAATTGGTTTTGGATATTTCTTTCAAAAAAAGTAAAGCATTTCTTGGTTAAGAAATATTTGAAATGTGGATGTTGCTATTATGTGTGACTAATTTGTCCTTTTCTCCCATCATAGTCTAGCATGTACCTAAATTATTAAATTTCATATTCATAGCGTGAATTAAATATCAAGTATAGTTAGGATGACTTTTTCTTGGTTTTACTACTAATGTTGACAAAGCAAACACTAGGTGGGTCGGATCATCAGTCATAGCCAGGATTTCTTATTTTGGATTTGAAAATTTTGCAGAAACTATTATTGAAAATGACACTAGTCAATTATATCACAGTTTAATATTCATAACTAGTGAAATGGATTCAAAAAATAACAAAAAAGAGCGCGAAGAGGTGAATTAGTGGTTAATAATAGAAATGATTCTTTCTTTTTTGACTAATATGAAGTATTTGGCCGAGAAAAAAGAAGATTAATGTGAATCAGATGTAGTTCAGTTGTTCCTCTAAATTGCCGTTTTGCAGTGAGAAGTGAAAGTTTAGAACTTAATTCTTCCGTACCACATTCTATTGCTAATATTGGACAGGAAAAATTGTGAAATGGTTACAAAAAAAAGGGTATATGTATATGTATATGTATGATATGCATTGAATGATACAGAAATAGCCTTCTTGGCATATTTCTAGGAGGTGCACTTTGCGGACAATAAATGTGGACTACATTAAATGTCGGTTCAGTTAAAAGCCACTTTTGAAATGAACACTTTGGCATTTATACACATATTATGTATATTCTGTTTCATTCAAATTGGTGAATTTTAAAAAAATAAATCCGTTTGTGATTTCAGATAGTACTATGGGTGGCAATTCCATCTCTGCTAGAAAAAGGGTCAGTAACGGTAGTGATGACAGTATATTTAATAATATTTCTGTTCCAATACCTTCCAAAGATATACCATTCCGTTTGCCTCCTCCGCCGCATGCAGAATCTTTCCGGTTACATTTTTGGGACCGTTTGGTGGGGAATTGCTCTCAACTTGATTGCTTACTTTGTTGCATCCCATGTAAGTTCTTTTTTTTTTTTTCTTCTTCTTTTAATTTATTATTATTGCCAAATGCTCCATTCAATGAATATGAAAAGGGAAACGTCTGTGGGTACTACTGCAACTTTTTTTAAATTAAGTGTTACAGCACTAAGACAGTATTATTAATTTCCAAAAAAATTAAAACAATTAAATTAAATTAAACTAAACGGTTCTAACTGTTTCATTATCAATTAAAAATGTATAATCAAAACTTATATCATTGCCCGAAAATGGAAAGTTTTACTTTTTCTCACTATATATAAAAATAATTACTCTGAATCTTCAATTGAGTCATCATTATATAATATAAAAAAGTGAAATAGGTGTTTCTGGTTTTTCTTTTGTCAAGCATCTTTTCTTTTTTTATTATTTTATTTTAGTGAAATATATTGGTACTTTATACTGTGGATATAACCAATCAAATTTTAAAAATAAAAATTTAATTTTGATTGTAAATTGTTTACAAAACAATTTTGGGCTATTTTACACTGCATTACAAAATTAAATCAAATAATCTATTTGCAATATAGTCAATCAATCAATTTGATTTAAAAAATAACACAATTCATTTCTATTTTTATTTCACGAAAGCAAAACTGAATAACTAAGAAATATTTCTACCGGATTTCATTACGATTTTGAACATAATTCAGCGAACTAATAATTTTTTTCCCTCATCGACTAAAAGAAAATGAATGGACCCATGTATTAATTGCAGGCAGCAGGGGCATGTTGGTACTTGTTAGGGATTCAAAGGGCAGCAAAATGCTTAAAAGAACAGTGCAGAGAAACACATGGTTGTGGATTGAGATTATTGTCATGCAGAGAAACTATTTACTATGGAACTGCAAATAAGGTTATAGAAGGAGCAAGATTGAGTTGGGCTAATAATAAGGTAGCCAGAGCTACTTGCTTAGACAGTAGTGATAGTTATGATTATGGAGCTTATAAATGGACTGTTCAACTTGTCTCTAATGATAATAGATTGGAGAAAATACTCTTTCCTATTTTTTGGGGTCTTGTGACACTCAGGTACTTTTTCATCTACTATTATATAAATCTCCGTCCAAAACACAATCCAACTATTGAAGTGTGTATTGAGATTTTTTTGGAAATAATTAAGTTATTGTAAAATGGCAGCACTTTTGGGAATCTAGAGAGTACGACGGAATGGCTAGAAGTTGTTTTCAACATTATTGTACTTACAAGTGGGCTCCTTCTAGTTACTATGTTGATCGGAAATATCAAGGTAATTTCTCACTTTTTATGTTCGGTTGGTAGCAGTCAGTATCTATTCTTCTTCTTAGTTCTTCAAATATATACTTCCAAATGAATTCATGTGCGAAAATTCGATAATTTTTTTAAAGAATTACATTTTAAGATTTAGTAATTGTGGTAACCTTAGTTTTAAATAACCATTATTTCAAATAAATAAACTGTACTGTAAGAATTGTTAGCTAAAAAGGCAAATTTGGAAGGAGTAATAATAATGGGATTGATTTAGTTGGGTGTGGCCCTCTATTGTCTCTTTTTTCCTTGACATTTCACATGAAAACTCCTAAATCTGTCTTCTTGATAATGGTCTTGTAGCCCATGCAACAAAAGAAACTGTCTTATTATTTGAGGCAAACAAAGAACAATTATTCAAAATCCTTTCACCATTATTATTTTGCTCTCATTTTTACTATATTATGTTGTGTTGTTGAAGGTATTCTTGCATGCAACAACGTCAAAAAAGCAAGCAATGCAATTGAAGATGAGAAACATGGAGTGGTGGATGAGGAAGAGACACTTGCCTCAACAGTTCAGGCACCGTGTGCGCAACTACGAGCGTCAGTGCTGGGCGGCAATGCGCGGTGTCGATGAGTGTGAGATGATTAGGAATCTCCCTGAAGGTCTTAGGAGGGACATCAAGTACCATCTCTGCCTGGATTTAGTGAGGCAGGTAATTCAACAATTCCACCAGTACCATCATTTCTATCATTTCTTATTGGGCTGTCTTGCATGTATAACCAAATTGGCCCATTTTGGAAATATGTATCAGGTACCACTTTTCCAACATATGGATGAACTAGTTTTGGAGAACATTTGTGACCGTGTGAAATCCTTAATTTTCACAAAGGGAGAAACAGTAAGTTGTCATAACAGTATACAATCACTACTTATGTACTAGTTTTAATGCAATATTAACTACAAATTTATCAAAAAAAAAAAAAAATTAATATAATCAACTAGTGCTATTTAAAAAAATAAAAACTTATTATGTATTGAATTTTCTTGAAAGATAACAAGAGAAGGTGACCCAGTTCAAAGGATGCTATTTGTAGTAAGAGGCCATCTTCAAAGCAGTCAAGTACTAAGAGACGGATTGAAAAGTTGTTGCATGTTAGGCCCCGGAAATTTCAGCGGAGATGAGCTATTATCATGGTGTCTACGACGGCCGTTTATCGAAAGATTACCACCATCATCATCGACATTGGTAACACTAGAGACCACAGAGGCATTTGGACTAGAAGCAGAAGATGTGAAATACGTGACACAGAATTTTCGGTATACATTTGTAAATGAAAGAGTGAAAAGAAGTGCAAGATATTATTCTCCTGGATGGAGAACATGGGCAGCTGTGGCTATTCAGTTGGCTTGGAGAAGGTATAAGCACCGTTTGACACTTACTTCTCTGTCATTTATAAGGCCTAGAAGACCTTTGTCGAGATCTTCTTCTTTGGGAGAAGATAGACTCAGGATTTATACTGCTTTGTTGACTTCTCCTAAGCCCAATCAAGATGATTTTGACTTTTGAATGTAATACTAGTTCTTGTTATGTAGAAAAGCTATACGGAAATCAATAAGTGTTGTCCAAAATACGTCACTTTTCACCTCTGGTACTAATATTGTTAAAAACTATTTGCTGAGTTTTCACTCATCTGCCTATATAAGCCTGTACAAAATCGGTTCGACTTACATTAACTGAATATGGGTGATCAATAAAAGTGTTATTTTACTGGTTTAACACAATAAAAATGGCATAATTTCGGGTTCAACAACACAATAACTTTGATAGTATATTATTTGGTTTATGACATCTTTTGTGGGTGCTTACAGTTCAGAAATAACATTTTTGTAGATGAAAGAATTTCATAGTATATTAATATCTTAAAAACTTAATCTTCTTTTCTTACATTTAAACTCAAGCATCTCACTTATATTCTTACATTTTGATGTTGAGAAATATTGTTTTTTTCAGAAACAAAAGAGAGAATTCATATAACTTGGATACATAATTGATCATTATAAATAAAAGAAGCTAAAGCACATTCTTCAAATACAATTTGCAACGCAATAAAGTTTTTTGGGGAAAATAAATAAGTTAAATAAAAAATAATAGGTATTCTTTCTTTATAATTTTTATATGTTGACTTTATAGTTGACTCACATCAAAGGGAAAGAAAAATGGATAAGAGAATTTACATTACTCTAAACCTATTTGTTTAGAGTCGTAATAAAAGTAGGTAACTAAAAATTTAATTTTGAAAACAGGAGAAGATGAAAGAATATTAGTTCAAACAATAAAAACTTTGAAAGAAATTTATTCCAACAGTAATTATATCCAAGCAATGAAAACATTCCGCATCTTTACCAACAAGACCATGTCCTGTTTTTTTTTCTCTAGTGAGTGAGTTTGTTAGAAATTCTTAGAACGAATTAAACTTTGGTGTAATTTCTTTCTCTTAAAGGAATATCAATATGATCAGTAGAAGAAATCATTATCACTACTCTTTTTTTTTTTTTATGTGGTCCTTGAAATTTTTACTAACAGCAAAATCGAATTTCCCATTTCAAATAAATTACTAAGAAGACGAATGATTAATTAGTTTTTCACTACAATTTATATGAATAATTTGAGGTTTGGCAATAATGTTCAAGAACAAATGAATCTGTTGTATTTCAAAATGTTAAAAAAATGAGAATTTGGGGGGAAATTCCAGTTTAATCTTTGGCTGGAATCCGCAATTAATTAATCTGATGTACTGTTATGCCTTCTATATACAAGTTCGTATATTGGCTAAATTACACTAAGCCCAGGCCCATATCCTCATTCTCTTGAAGAGAAGTGAGAAATTGGATGAGCGGGGAATCGCAATTTATGGTGAATGGAGGAACCCACATGCCTTTGGATATTTGACATCTTGTGCTACCTTGGCTGCATTGAAAATCAAAATTAGCTTTTCTTCTGTTGTTAATTTGCCGCAAAGCCTATTGGATAAGATAGGATTTCTAGTCGAGTTTTACAGCAAAAAGATGTCGTAGATGTTTATCTTGTAGCTATGCAATATTTAGAAGCTATTTCTTTTTTAGAATTTCACAATTATTCTAATGCAAATAGATTTAGCAATTTGATAAATTCGTAGTAGATTGTATCTGTCAATTTATGTCTATTCTGTACCAATTTTAGGGCTACGATTGTTTAAATATTTAAAATCTTGATTGCCACAATTATATGTATTAAGACTCTGTAATATGTTCTTTTTCAATAATAATAATTGTACCAGGCTAAAATTAAATAATTGACCATTGATGTGGTGAATTTAGAAAAATGTTCTACTCATCATATAAAAAAGACTTACAACTTTTGGTTGAAAATAAAGTTAGGTATTGAAATTAAAATTTAAATGTCAATTTATTGAAATAGCTGTAATGTAAAAAATAAGTATTAAAATTGAAAAGAGATGAATAATGTCTTGCTAATGAACTAATGGGAACTAGTTAATTCAGTCTACCATGTCATCCGTGGACTAATCTACTATAGGAAGGAGAGAGAAAAAATAAATACAAAATCATTTCTGTCATAATTAATTATGCTTATTTTTTCTGTCTTCTCATTAATAGTAATGATTTGTCAATATCTAATGGATTAGTCCACAGATGATGTGGTAAACTAAGTCTACTTAAAAGTTTCTCTTCCACTAAAATGTAGGTTAGAGATTTTGCGGAAATAGTCGAAGGATGGTATGATCTTGGGTAATAAAACAAATATGAGTGAGGATTGTTAGTGGAGTTCATAAGAAATAGAAAACATATGTTTCATATACAAATAAGATTAGATGGAATTTAGTTCTAAGTTATGAAACAAGGGAGGAATAATTCTTAATTGGTAGCTAATATTTCGATTTGTTCTGATAAATGTAAAAATAAGTATTCTATTTAGAATTGTGTGGCCAACAATGGAATAAAATCACAAAAGGAGCTAATAATAGGTTTACTCATGACCTTATCTTAGTGCTTTGCTTCTTCATCACATTTAACACCTTCTCCTTCTTCCTTCTTTTTTTTTTAATTACATGAAAAGTATTAGTGATATAAGGATTACAGGAAAATGCGTAATTGGAAAGAGAGAATCAAATAGCTAATTGCTGTAAGGTCTCTAAGCTTTTAAATTGGGTAGCTGTAGCCTCAGGTTCTGGACGAGCAGACCCTTTGAATAGCAAAATTGCAAGACTTCCTACCTGAAAATAAATAAAATTTCCAGAGGAATGTGTCACGAACGACCCAAAATCTGTTCCTACAATACATTGCCATCCTTCTCCATATGTGCTATCAAATTCCTGTATTCACCCAAAATAAAAATAAGCTGGAAAAATTAACTCAAAGTTATATAATTAGCTAGACATCATAACACTAAAGCCCCACATCGTTAATTATAGCAATTTTGTCTTATAATTAATTTTATTAACATCCATAGATAAAGAAAATTGAGACTCATTAAGGTACCTTTTTAATGAAGTGAGCAATTTGAGTGGGTTGAGTGACATCGAAGAAATCAAGAGCTTTGGCTGCCAAATGAAGAGCATCTTGTTGCATGGTTTTAAGCATATCGGTCTCACCAATAATTGCTTTGCCTTCTAACATGGCTATAATGATAAATTAGAATGGAAAAAAATAAAAATAAAAAAGCTTTGAACTTTGGAGGTGAATCTGAGATTATTATAATAAATTTGGTTAAATATATAATGGAGTTAAGATTAAGAGAATACAGGGGGCTGGCTGGTGCTAGTGGGTTAGCCACGTATAGTTTTTCCCAATGTTTGTGGATAGCAACCAATGGCATGGATGGATGCTATGGACTCATTTTGGGTTCTACTATGTGGAGGCAATAGGCTTGGTTTAGAGAGACTTGATATTAGCCAATTACTGCTACCTTACAGAGGAGATTCTTGGCCCGCTTTATCCAGGACACGTGGTTCCTTTTTTGTGGTTGGTCAATAAAATTTGGCTGGCACCCAAGCTTCTTTGTCTTCTTCTATTACTGTTGTATTGTTTTGTAGATGTCCACACAATTTATATGTTTCATTTTCAATTTTCTTCCATGCAACTAGAGCAGCATAGTTACAAATGAGTCCAACCAAATAATGTCAAACTCTAACCCATTTCGTTTAAGAGTTGTTTGGACTTGAGTATATTCCATCTCAGTGAGTTTATATATATATATTTATTTTTGGGTCTCTGAGGTTTGGTCTAATAGACTTGTTGGTACCTTTATTTTCAAAATTGTATCGACGGGTCCCTAACTTTTTAATAATAGACTCTCAGGTCCTTCCGTCCACAACGTTTTTTTTTTTTCAAAATGACAAAACTACCTTTTGGTTTATTTGAATCGAACCAGATTAATTAAACCCAACTTTAAATCAAACCACTGTAAAAATTAAAAATAACCAAATTAGGACTCGAATTAATGACCTTGAGTATATTAGAATGCATAATAATTAGCTACACCAAAACACTTTTAGTGTGTTAGATTGACGTGATATGATTTTATTGTATAAGGCACAACCATTCACCTTTTATGATTATAACAATTATCTATTCTTTCAATTAAGATTTTATTAAATAATAACGTATTTATTTTTTTATCATCCTAGACAAGTCTGAACGTTAGAAGAGAAAGTTTAACTTTTCCGGAAAATTTAAAAAGAGTTTACAGAAAATTGAGTGTTTATTTGGAGAAATTAACAAAAATTAGAAAACTCATATTTTTTATTTGGAGAAATTAACAAATATTAGAAAACTCATAT
>CANUEY010053159.1:0-25135 GCA_948099555.1 Croton setiger | reverse complement strand
TTTTGGCATGTAATTAAGAAATGATATGCTTATAACTGTTGAATTAATTATTAGGATGTTCATATGTTGAAGTATGCAAGCTATCCTATATACCTATAAATGCTTATAGATTGTGAACGGCCAAATGGATCCTTATAGGATCACAAGAAATTATGTATGTCTTATAACATGCTATATATGTGATTTGGTGTATGTATGTATATGTATACTTATATGTATATGTATGGGAAACAAAATTAGTAGTAACGTCACCCGACGTATGATAAAAAAAAAAGGCCTGTTTTATGACATAAGAATATATAATGAGGTGCTACAAGAACAATGAAAATAAAAGAACGAAGGAGAGGTGGAAAAGAGGAATCTGTTAGAACCAATGAAGTCTTGAGAAGGGAAAGGAAAAGAAAGGAGGCAAAACCAGGTGTCAGAGGAAGGATCAAAAGTGAAAGATTGGTTTTTCTTGGAATAAGTGTTGTGGAGGCCGTGAAGAAAGAACTAGGGACGATGGTAATAAGGAAGAGAAGGGAAAGAACGGGCGGAGATAAGTGAATGCCAGAGCTTGCAGACGACAGAGGCGCAGATGAGGGAAGAGATAGGGAGGCGAGAAAGGATTAGTTCTGTAAGGTCAGAGTTTAAGGAAGTGAAGGGCTTAGACATTGGAGGAATTATGTGTATGGCAGAGAAACAGATAGAGAAGAAGGTTAGAACTGGTAGTTGGGTTAAGAGAGAGAGAGGTGGTTGAACGACTTGAATATTGAGGAGGGAGGATAAATTTCTTGTTAAATGGCAGAGACATGGAGAAGTTTAAAAGATTCAATTTTTATTTTTATTTTAATAATAAGGGTTTGATTTAAAGATTGAGTTTAATTAGCATGGTCCGATTCAAATAAACTAAAGGGTAATTTTGTAAATTTTTTAAAAATTTAATCCAAATCGTTTGACTTTTTCAATTGACTAATGGTGTTTTTAGACAAAATGACCTAATAGTACAATTTTTGAAACTATAAGAACCTATTAATACAATTTTCAAAATAAAAAGACCCCATAACATATTATGCAAAACCTTAGTAACCCATAAATAATTATCCCTTTCTAAATATATTGTAAACCCTAAATTAATAACACATAATTTCATTTCTAAACATACAATCTATCTAACATAGCAAATATTATTTAATATTATTATTAAAAATATTATGCTTCGCTAAACATAAATATTATTATTACATATTATTTAAATTAGCTTCTAAGCATACACCCTATTTAATATAGTACATATTATTTAACATTATTACTAAAAATATTATGCTTGGTAAACATAAATATTATTATTATTATTATTATTATTATTATTATTATTATTATTATTATTATTATTATTATTATTATTATTATTTAAATTAATTTCTAAGTATACACTCTATCTATCAAATGTTATCGCAAATATAAAACATACAAATCATTAAACCCTAAAATTAATCTACAATTTTATTCTAATCATGCATATTATTAATAATAAAAACTAAAAACGAAACAAACATAAAAAATACAACTTAAAATAAAACACACACCTTTCTGTCGCAAAATATCCGAACACTCTTCTGTAGCCGTAACGAACATCCGAAATTTTACTGTTTTAAGTGAATTTTGAAAGAATTGTGAATGAGAAAGGAGGAAAATGAGTTGTTTACATTTTAAGGAAGTTCGCATATCAGGTAGGCAAACTCTGTTCAAATTTTGAACGCGTTCGCATAACAGGTATGCGAACTTGTTACGCGCGCCACGTGACGTTCTCCGTCTCGTCCACTTAAACACGCGCATTAATTCTGTCATTAACTTAATTACTGTTATTAGTTCGCATACCAGCTATGCGAACTTATTTTAAAAAAAATAAAATTAATTAAGTTCACATAACTGTTATGCAAACTAACCTAGTTCGTATATATATTATGCGAACATACCCTTTCATATCTACGTTTAAATTTTTAACAGCCTTTCTGTAAATGAACGAATCAGTAGAAGTGGCTCTATTAGTTTAGTTTTTTTATTTATTTTTTTTGACTTGGACAATCCACGTTAGCAAAGTGACCCATTAACTCATCCAACATGGCAGGAATTATCGTTCGTCCACCTTTTTCAATTTGTGATAGAAATTCGAAATCGGGTGCAATTGGCTGGTCACCTATTAGTTGAGGTTGAGTCTGATAAAAAGTTAAATGTGAGGTGTAATCGATAATAAGTGAAAAGTTTAGGGTGATTTGGTAACTCGGAATTTGAGGAACGGTATATGAAATTTTATTGTACGGCAACGTTTCAGGCCTTTGATTTCTATTGCGCCACCGCCCAAGTAAAGTATCACAAGTGAGGGTAAAGTTTGCAAATAGCGAGTACTGTTTTTATTATATCACTAGTGTATGACTCTCTTCTTCCCCTCTCAGAGATTCTTTTATCTCTTCTCTCTTCTTCTTCATTTCTACTATTCTCTCTTGCCTAGTTTGTTTGATTCCCAATCTTATTTATCACTCTGTGTCTACTTTCCTAGGAAACAAACAGATAAAGAAAAAATCCCCTTTCAGTTGATGACTTTGGGACACTGAATCTTTGGACATTCAGATATTAAATCAAAACTAAACCAATAAACCTTAAACCCCTTACTTACCTCTTTAACTGGAGATGGAGAGATCTAGATCTAAGAGGAATTACTACTATGAACATCAGGATTATGACAACGACGCCGCCATGGTTGGTGGTGGTAGAACTAAACCCAGATACAACAACCATCACTACACTCCCAATACTCACCGTCACCACCGGGGAAGCAGCGGTGCCGTCATCAACAACAACCGCCCTTTGTCAAAGCCACAGCAAGACGCATCTTTGATGATAACCACAACCTATCGAATTCTTTGTCATGACATGAAAGCCGGTGGAGTAATCGGTAAGTCGGGGAGTATAATCAAGTCTATCAGACAACATACCGGCGCGTGGATCAACGTGCATGAACTTATACCTGGAGATGAAGAGCGAATCATAGAGATATCCGATACTCGGCGGCGGGACCCAGAAGGAAGAATGCCGTCATTCTCACCGGCGCAGGAGGCGCTTTTCTTGATACATAACAGAATTCTGGAAACGGATGCCCAGTTCGCCATGAATGGAGGTCCGGGCGGGTATGGAAATGAAGAGGATGATTATGGTGGTAGTGGGAGAGGGAATAGAGTGGCTACAAGGTTAGTGGTTTCGAGAATGCATGTCGGATGTTTGTTGGGGAAAGGAGGGAAGATTATTGAGCAAATGAGGATTGAAACAAAGACCCAGATTAGGATTTTGCCTAGAGACCATACTTTGCCTCGCTGCGTTTCTATGTCTGAGGAGATTGTTCAGGTTGTATTGATTGACCCAAAACTTACTGCTATTACTGCTGCTGGGACTTGCATTTCATGACTCTTATAGTATATTTTTGGATGAAATGGACTTTTTCCAAAGGACTTATAACTCTGCATTACTTAATTATCTTCCTTCTCTTTAAATGCGACGACTTAAAAGACAAATACTTGGAGTTGAGTTGACACTTGACACAAACAAGATGATGACTTCAACCAATCTTATTTATCACTCTGTTATTTTTTGGATTTCTCAAGCCTGATCCGTGATACTTTTGTTTTTTGAAGTTTAATGATATGACCCTGATGGATTTGATTTGGAGAACTTCTTCATGACCTCTACTTATAG
The DNA here is from genome assembly GCA_948099555.1 of Croton setiger. NCBI lineage: Eukaryota > Viridiplantae > Streptophyta > Magnoliopsida > Malpighiales > Euphorbiaceae > Croton > Croton setiger. Next base: position 21,406 of record CANUEY010053159.1, on the reverse strand, counting down.
TTAATAATTGCTTGATTGACTTGATGACTGGTATTTCTTGCGATTTGAACTTGCAACCAGTTGTGCCAGAGCTGCTCTATATCATATTTGTTTACTTGTTGGCAGAATTAAATAACTGGACTTTCATGGATATGTTTCTGCAAGGATGATTAAGTTTGATTAGAATATCATTGGATAATGTTTGCTTACAATTCAATTTACATTTGAGCTTAGCTTAAATTTTAACCCTATCACATATATACAGACTGATTAGAGCCTTAACTGCACGGCAGATATATTGGCTTACTTTCTTTATGTGAACCCAATTTTGTTGTCAGTTCAATGGCAGGGTGTCTGTGAAGTTAGTCCATTGTGATTATTACTTTGACTGTTGCAGGACTACTTAGTTACTTGCCTATGATACCTCCTGAAGACTATCATTTTCCTTTTAGTTTTATATATCAAATAGTGTTCGATGGGGGCAAAAGACTGATTCAGTAGATCCTAACTAGTTTGAAACTGGGGCTTAGATATTGTTGTTGTATTGTATATGAAATAGAGGATGATGTTGATTAAAAATGTTTACAGTGACACCATCATGGATTTTCTTTCAAAGCAGGTTGTAGGTGATGTGAATGCGGTAAAGAATGCTATTGCAATTATTTCGTCGCGCTTGCGGGAGAGCCAGCATCGTGACCGAAGTCATGGGAATTTCCATGGGCGTGTACACTCACCTGATCGTTTTTTTCCTGATGATGATTATATTCCCCACATGAACAATGCTGGACGTCGTTCATCTGTAGATGGGACTTCTTTTGGGTCTCGATTGCTTGCATCCAATTACAGAAGCAATAACTATTCCTCACGGCAATCCAACTATTCTGTGGCTGATAATCCTCAACCATTTTATGGTGAGGAACTTGTTTTCAGAATGCTTTGCCCTATTGAAAAGGTTGATAAAGTTGTTGGAGAGTCAGATGGCATTTTAGATTTGCTTCAGAATGAAATTGGCGTGGATGTAAAGGTTTCGGACCCTGTGTCAGGTTCAGAAGAGCAAGTAATTATCATTTCATCTGAGGAGGTACTTGCCATCACTTGATTTATATGAAGTAATAAGGTTTTCAGAAGCCACTGTTGCCTATAAAGCTTAGTTTTTCACATGATTGTTGTTGCTTTAAGAGTCCCAAATTTTGTTTGAATATTTGTATTTTCTGTGCGAATTTCTTAGGTGTCTGTGCCCACTTTCCCTACTTGGAGATTCTAGGAAAACTTTTCACTTTCTTCTTTTTAGCAGGGACCAGATGATGAGCTATTTCCTGCTCAAGAGGCTTTGTTGCATATTCAAACTTGTATTGTCGATCTTGTCCCAGATAAAGATAATATAATAAAAACCAAGTTAATTGTCTCATCCAGTGAAATTGGATGTTTAGAGGGAAGAGATGGTTCATTTTCTGAGATGGAGAGATTAACTGGTGCGAAAATACAGATCCTACCAAGGGAAAAACTCCCTGTTTGTGTCTCTGGGGCTGATGAGCTTGTACAGGTATGCCACTTACATTACACATAAATCCTTATAAATCTGCAATATATTGGTTGGTGTTTGATGTTTTACAAGAAGATCATTTACTGGAATCCATAGTTAAATGAAATTTTTGGTAGACCGGAGTATCAAATGTGGTGCAACTTCTATGAAGTGTTCATGTTGCCATTTGCGAGTTCTGCAGTCAACCCTCTGTTGTGCTTATGATGTTCAGGGACTTGATAATCCCGAAACATACTATTATCTGAATATACGTATTCATCGGATATGCTTTTGCATCTGCAGCTGGTATTGCCAGTTGACCTGAATTTTAAGCTCAGCAAGAGCCCTTGTTTCAATTATTCCTGCACTGTTTGAATAGCATTGATGTTCTTACAGATTGAAGGGGAAATTAAAGCTGCTCGGGATGCCCTTGTTGAAGTAACATCAAGGCTTAGGAGTTACTTGTACAAAGAGTTTTTCCAAAGAGATACTTCACTGCCTATCTCTGAGATTGGCACTGCTGGAAGTGCTTTGGAGGCAGCTTCTCCAAATAACATAAATAGTGGTGGTGATCCTCCTGCTGCTGCAGCTTACTCAAATCTTCAGTCTTCGGTTGCAGTACAACAACCAAAGGTTATAATCTTCGAGATTCTTTATCCACTTCATTTTTTGTTTCCATTTATCTACTTTACCATATATTTTCCACTGTGCATTCATGTACTTTTGTGTGAGCCCGCGGTTATAGAGAAGAGTGGAATAAATCTAATGGGAAGTTTTGTCCACCTCCTGAAACATTTTAAATGAGCATATTTATTAAATGAAGCAGTAGTTGAAAATGCATAGGTTATTATATAACGTAAATTGAAGAAGTTGAAACAACTCTGATCTGTTTGCTGGACATAGAAAGTCTCCATTTATGTTCTGTGGTAGATGGCTCACTGCTTTTATTTTCTTGATACATTTTCCCTTTTTTTTAAAGGTAAATCTCATTTTATGCGATGTGATCTGATAGCTCTAAACAGTTGGATGAGATATCTGTGAACCAGTTAATGGATTTGCAATGCAAAACAACACAAGAATATAGTGGAATCCGCTCCTATCTTTTTCCTATTCTAACATAATAATTAGAATCATTTTGTAGGATGCTGGAGTGTCTAGTACTGAGAAAGTGAAGCAAAATGAAAACGAACGCCGTGAAGATGTGCCCATTACAATAACTAGGTACCGGATTCTAATGTAATTAAATGATTAAGCAATACATGATTGCTCTTCTACTAAGCATAAAAATAGATGTTTGTTTCTCCAATTTGTAACATAACATATATCTTCTTTGCTGTTAGAATACCAAAACCTCTCGTAACCAGAAGCACACTTGAAATCGTTATACCAGACCATGCAGTTCCCAAGCTTGTAACAAAATCGAAAAACAAGCTTGCACAGATAAGTGAGGTTAGTCTTTGCTGTCATTTTGCCTGGAAGTTTTAGATTTCACATATAATAGTTTTTGTATGATTTAATGCAATAGTTATCTGGAGCCAATGTATCCCTTTTAGAAGATAGACCTGAAGAGACAGAAAAGATCATTCAAATATCAGGTACACCAGAACAAGTAGAGAGAGCCCAGAGCTTGCTTCAGGGTTTTATTTTGAGCAGTAAGTCTCTCTATCACTAGCTCATAAATATATTTATATAGAGAGAGAGAGGACGTGTGTGGTTTGAGTGGGTTATCATACGAAATTAAGTGAAAATTTTCCCTTGTATTTTGTCAGCTCAAGAAGAATGACCTTGAGTGAGCATGTAAAGCAATCAAACTAGAAGTTGAGTTGGGTAAAATGATATTCATCCAGAATCTAATTTCGAAGATGGCTAACCAGAGGAGGCGAGATTGAGATCAAGGAGCATTTTCAGTGTTTATGATTTGCTTTGCTGGTCCATCTCATGTCTGTTGTTCTTAATATGAAGTTTCAAAACAAGAGTTCCACTGTAAATAGAATGTGGAAATCTCTCTGGCTACCTTTTTTTTTGTTATTTTCTAAATCCCAACTAGTATTGCTTCAATTGTCCTGTACCAATGTAAAATTTTGCTGCTGCCATTCATTTTCTGCTTTTATTTCTTTCACATTTTCTTGACCTATGGTGAAATATTGGCAGCTTTATTGTTTTTATCTGTGCTAGAAATGGCTGGAGTTTTCCAAAAGGCCAACAATGGAACTTATAGTTGAGCCTTCTACGAAATTTCCTGCAATTTTTTTTTTTTTTTTAAAATAGTTTCTGTTTTATTCTGTCTATTTTCTTATAAATCATCTCACCTTTTTTTCCCCCCTATTTTCTGGAAACCAATTGATTGATCGGAGTACAGATAGCTACTGGCCATGTATGTACCCACAGTAGATTGTTGATCACGGCTGGGTCGGGGGCTGAATTTGTAAACCCATTCTGCCCAGCTGCCTCTCAAAACCCACAGGTTTGTGGGAGTCCTCGGGTGATCTTGTAGTTCCTACGGGGTGGAGACGAGGGGTCAGTCCATGGATTTTCCTTCATTCTTAAAATGATAGTGTTGTACTTTTTGAGTGAAAATATAGTTTTATTACCCATGGATTGTCAAACTCGCAAGTCAACTCCCGAGTTAGACTAATATTGCAAGTCTAGTGGAGTATTTAACTCGTGCTCAGGATCGGTTTTGGACAGACTTGGAACAAACTCGGGTAAAATCTCGAGGCAAGTTTACCCATTCAGAACTTATAGGCCAAACGTCACCGTTTTAGTTTTTAAAAATTTGCTGTTTTGATTTAAGGGGCAGAAAAATTGCAAATTTGAAGTTAAAATGTCAGAAATCTCAAAAACCTTAAAATTTCTCGTCCTCTCTTAGCCGAACAAAGCAAAGCGATTGTCGTCTCTTGCTTCTTGTACTATCGGTCGTTCCCAAAAATTTCAAAAGATTTGATTTTGTTGAGCAACTCGAGCTTCCCTTCTCTTGTTAGTGCTCACATTGAACAACTAAGCAGCAACCCACATTGAAGAACAAGCAGCCGCTCACATTCAATAGTTCAAGAATCAATTTGAGCTCAGCTAGTCGGTCGTTCTTCTTGTTCCTTTGATTGATAAAAGCTGCAAGTCATTAAGTTTCTTCTTGTTCAGCTTTGAATCAGCATGTTCAACAATAACAATGAGATATTATGCTGGCTTGAATCTCCTAATTACCATCATGTTCTTTATATTTTGTAAATTTTGGCATTCAATTAACTAGCAATTTCAAGAATTAATTAGATTATTGTGGCTCCCGATAATTATCGTTGATAATAGTGCAACTCAATAAATTGGATAGATTAATTAGTTTTGTTTTACTTGCCTTGTTCTGCAAATCGTAAGCATGAATGAGTTTTGTTTTCCTCTTCAATTTCAGTTCCCCTTCTTTAATGTAATAATTTGTTCTTGTTTAAAGCATAAATTGCTTTAAGGTTTGATTTAAGTATTGGGTTTGGATTTTTGGGTTAAGTTGTATTTGATTTAAGGTTTGGATTTTATTATATTGGATTTGAAAGAAATCTTTCTAAAGTTTTTAAAAAACTTAAAACATCACTGAAATTTTCTTTCCCTGTTCCTCTTCCGTACAGCTGCTCACCTAAAATAAAAAACAAACGTCCTGTATCATTTTCATTTCTACTAACCTAATTTCTTCTTCTTTGTCGTCTCTCTCGTCGTCCAGCAAAAACAGTCGCCCCGCTTATCCTCCTCAGGCTGCTACAGCAGCGGCGCTAATGCTGTCAGTCACCAGCAGTACCACGACCACCAGCCATTTACTGTTTCTCCTCCATCAGTTAGGTAATTTTTTATTCTGTTTAACTGGTTACTACTATTCATCAGTAGATTTTCATAAGTTCCTACTCCTCTCCAATGACGGCCTACTAGAGTGAAGATTTGAGCTGTACACTTACTCCACATTCTTAAAATTCTTATCACAATCAGTCTTCTTCTCCTGTTTCTTCTTCTTCCTCTCCTTCACCATCGAAACTGCTTTTGGTTCCTTCCTTACGTAAACCAGAAAATGCTCCTTCTAAATCCAATTGATTGTCTAATAACGTCCCTTTCGCTTTCCAATTGGATGCCGGCGAGACACAGTTTGCTTTTAGTAAACTATCGGTAAGATCAATGCAATTTGATTGTGCTTGTGTTACTTTAAGTTTAATTTGTGCAATTTTTATGTTTTTTGGAATGTCGTTGCATTTTAATTACAAATACTAGGATGATCTCAAGAGTTGAAGCTAGCTAATGAGCAGGTAAATCATGCGGTTCAGGACAGTAAGTTGAAGCAGGATTTGGCTAAAGCAAATTCCAATAGTCAGACGAGAATAAATTATATATAAACTGTAAATTTTATCACTTTGGTTGGATTCTTGTAGCTATTAGATGCAAATTTATTGAAACTTCAAAGAATACAAGTAATATAATTGGTAGTTTGTACCAATTTGGTCCATTTCTATTCACTGCATGAAGTTGCAGTAGCTAATTGTACCAAATCAAGCCTAAGAACTAGATTTGATTTCATTTTTTCTTTCTTGACCTCTTATTTCTATCTGTACACCAATCTTCATCTACTTCATGAAGCTTTAATATGTTAATTTTTTTATGTTTTTAATATTAACTTGGTTTGTATGTATTGTGGGCTGATAAAAGGTTGTATGACCCTAAAGTGGTTGAGTATTGTGTCTGATTTTATATTATTTATTATGAATGAACAATTTTCAAATATTTTGCGAAATATTTATAAATAGGATATAAACATTTTGTATGGTTTGTGGAATAATGAATTTTTTAATCTTATATTATTAGAGTTCATTGTTGCCTAATTATAATTATGAAAAAAACAAATGGTTTGGATTAAAAAATGATAAATGATACATGATCTTGGTGTTGACCCCTTAACAGCTTGATAAATGTTAGTGCAAGTGGCTTTCTTTAGTTTTGTTTGGTAAATGCTACGATTTATTTGCTGTTTGGATTTCAGTTTTATATTATTAGAGTTCAGTGTCGATTGTTAATTATAATTATGAACAAAAATAATAAATGGTTTGGATTAAAAACGGTTTGGATTTGTCCTTGAATAAGAGAAATAAATGTATGAAAAGTTGAGAAACAATTATGTCAAATTTTAAATGAAAGCAAATAAGCCTTGCATTTGCTTTTAATGGCTGAATATATATGCATTTGCCATACATTTTCACATTTTATATATGAATAAAACATGAATAGTTTCTGAACATGAATAGTTTGGACATGTTTTGAATATGTTACTTCTCTTTAGCGTTGGAGAGTTAAAATTGGCAACACTGTGTGGCAAAAATATTTGATTCATTGTGTGCAATAATTTCCAAACATATTTTGAACTTTGTCTAAAACATATTAGTATTATAAACAGTTTATGAACATGTATAGATTTTATCTTTTAGCTGAAATTGTCTCCAAACATATTCTAAATAGTTTATGGACATGTATAGATTTTATATTTTAGCTGAAATTTGGTAAGGAAAAATGATTTTCTTTTGTTCTTTGTTTTACCCCTTTTAGTTCTCTTTAATAAAGGGTAAATTTGGTTTCATCTTTTATAACTTATATTTATTCTGAAACTACTTGTTGTCAAAAGTTATAGTGTTGTCAAAAGTTATAGTGTTGAGCTGTGTATATAAACAAGTTATGAATAGTTTCCAAACATGTTCTGAACAGTTTATAAATAGGATGTGAACTTTCAATGAACATATTTTGATTAGTTTGTCAATAAAAAATAATGATTTAAGCATATGTATAATTTTGGGAAAGTTATTTTAATATGGGCATTCTTATCCTTCAAGATTTTTGTGTATGTTTGATTGAAAAGTATTATTGAGCATTTCTCTCTTTTAAAAGGTATAGAATCAGAATATAGATTTTCTAATTCTATATTCTAATACTTTTATGCTTACTATCTTGTAAAAAGTCTATTCAATATTAGAGATCACTTTTATTTGCATATGAAGATCGTGGAATTTACAATTTACTTCTCTATTTGTATCCTATAAAATTTGCAGTTGGCTCATTCAATCAGCTGGATAATGACTGATTGGGCTGCTAATGATACAACTTGAAATTTAAACAACAGTAGCAGCAATCCAGCAGTGCTGCCATTTCGCGAAGTTTTGAGCTTCAACAGGTGTTCATTCTTAGTGGTAGTGATTTATGGATGGTGTATGTTTTAATCACCTCCGAGTATCTGGTTATTGTCTCTTTTGGAGGGTTTAGAACGTGATTTTTGCGAGCGTGTTCTGCAACAATATGTATATTTTCTCTATGAAATTTCATTTCTTTCTTTATACAACTAATTAATAGAATCTATTTGCTTTGAGGCCTGTGCAATGAATTTTTAAAGCTTTTGGCTAGAATTATGAAAGAAACACATGGTCTTAATGTTGAGCATTTGACTGATAGTCATTTGTTATGGCTAAACTGAGACATTTATTGATGCAGTGTTTATTGTTATTTTTTCAACTATAAAATAGCTATTTGGTTTATTGCATGATAGTTATTTGGTATATATATGAACAGATTATGAACAGTTTTTGAACTTGTTCCAGACAGTTGTTGAACATATTATGATCAGTTTATGAACACATTCTGAACAATATCTGAATAGGTTAGCAACAGTTTATGAACATTTTTCAATAAAATACTAAAATTTTTAGCTGAAAATTTCTCATGTATTGTTTATTTTTGTAACATAGTACATTTTCTTTAAGAAATTTAATTTCTTTCTACAGATAATAAATGAAATCCGTTTGTTTTTAATTAAGGCATGTGCAATGAATATATATATATATATGAACAATTTCTAAACATATTAATATATATGAACAATTTCTAAACATATTATAAACACTGTACAAGTTTTATATATTCATGACAAATTTGATATTAGATTTCTCTAAACATATCCAAATAGTTTTATACAGTTTGTGAAAAATTTTATGAATATATTATAAATAGTTTTTGTCTTATGATTGTTGACATTGAGATTTGTTGACATGCTTTTGTTCATTCTTTTTGCCGGTTGTGTAAAAGAGATCTGATTTTGATGTAAGTCATAGTATGTAATTATATATTTTGATAATTTCAATTGTAATGTGAAGATGAATGGTCTTTTAATAGTAGTTGAACATATTATGGACATATTGTTATTTATCATGAATTACAAAATTTTTTATTGATTTTGCTAGAATTTTTTTATATTTTTATATTGATTCTATACAATATTTTTTTTTATTTTTGAATTTATGTAATTTAATATATTTTTAATATAAATTATAATTTTTCTTGTGTTTAATATTTTTTATTTTTATAATGAATAATATGAATTTCATATATATTATAATATAAATAAAAATTTCAAAAAAAAAATAAAATTTTTTAAAAAATATAAAATGAAAGAGAAAATTAATTTTTTTTAAAATTTTTTTTAATTGATTTTGATTTTTTTTTAAATAATTTTTATGTGGAGAGTTTATTGCACATACTTTTAATATAATTTAATATATTTTTTATATAAATTATAAGTTTTTGGTATTTAATATTTTTTATAATTAAAATTTTGAATTTTATAATATTATAATATAAATAAATATTTAAAAATTAAATTTCAAAAAATATATATATAAATAAAAGGGAAAATTAATTTTTTATTTAAAATGTGTTTTTAAATTTATTTTTGAATTTTTTAATTAATTTATTATTTTTAATACAGAGAGTGTCTTACACTCACTTTTTAATGAGAGTGAGTTAATTTTAGTAGTTGTTTCTATTATGAACTCTTTTGAAACATTTTTCTTATAGAAAATATATTTTTGGTCCTAAAAACATGAAAGGGACTCATTTGGAGAAAAATTCTTTTAAAAAATGTCATTTTTGTCATCCTCCTGAAAATAAAGTTTAGTTTAATTAAATAGCAGTTTTATACTTTTTTAGTTGTATAGCGCTTTCTATTGTTCATTTACCTTATTATTATTAATACATTAAGATTTTATTTTTCTAAACCAATTGTTGGTAAATTTATTTCTTAAATCAACAATTAGAAATAAATTTATTTTCTCAAGTGATCATGTCAGCACCACTACTGGAGCACTGACCGCTACCGGAAAATAAATTTATTTTCTTTTATTTCCTTTTATTTTTAGCCACTTGTTATTGAAAATAAATTTATTTCTTTTAACTTCTAGTCATATGTTACAGGAAATAAATTTATTTTCTTAGCAAACTTAGCTAAGAAAATTTATTTTCTCTTATTTTTGTTGGGCTTACTTTGTATTTGGGTTTACATCTAAAGCTTTAAACTTAGCTAATTAGGTTACATGTGCAGGATATGTTATAGAAATATGAAAAGAAGCTTCAGGATACTAGAAAACTTGCTTTTGAAAGAGTTAAACACATGAAGTAAGTGGAGTGTACAGTTACGAACTTGAAAGCCGAATGTGGGAAGTTAGCCCAGAGTCTCTGGACTATTGAGCAATTATAGAGCTCTGACTGAGTAGTTTTGTATAATTGTTTTTCATATTGTATAAATAACTTATGTAAAATGTAAAAAAAAAAAAAAAAAAAAATCGATGAAACAAATACTTAATCAAATCAAATCAATCTTATTTAAACTCTCAATAAAAAATATAGACTATAATTGTCTATTTTTATCTGCCAGTTTACAAGTTCAATTCCATTTCATCACACGTCTTTGTCAACTTCTAAGTCCAAAATAAGATTTTTACATTTATCTTCTTTTTGGTTGATCTAATCTTAAAAGGAAACAAAAATCAAAGCATTGAGTTGTGTTCTCAACATAATTCAATACAAAACCAAATTGTGTACCTTCTTTGGATTCAATGGGAAGCATTTGTTTTGACATCAACCTACAGTCCACAAAGTCAAAATTAGGCACACACCCTTTTACAGTTGGTGTACTTACACACCTGACACGCTTATTAGCTGCACATACTCAAACTATTAGCCAACCAAAGATTTAAAGTCGCTTTTAGTTTACAAAAAAGGCAATAACAGTTCTACTGGTTAATGTTTATTAATTTAAATACTACCTTCATTCTTTTATCATAGGGACTTTAGGGCTTTTGGGTGGTTACAAATAATGACTTTGGGTAATTTGGTGTAGTTTAAGACTATAATGCCCCTTATCTTTTAGTAGTTTGGGGGATAATAAGTAAGTCTTCACAAGTCAAGTCAAAAACGTGCAGATGTTGTCACATGAGGTAGAGAAGCGTGTTACTTTACAAAGAAAACTTGGTATATAGGTGTTAATAATATTGGTGCATTTGGTTTATAAATGTGACCAACTCGATAAATTAATTTATCCAACTAAATTGGGGATTGTCATAAAATGGTGCTGTTGACGCTCGATTTTTGCTCAAAATCTAAAAAAAATGCTTAGGAACAAAAAAAAGAGAGAAGTTAATTAATTTTAGTGAGTTTTTATTTCAATTTTTTTTTCTCTATTATGTAAAAAAAAATTAAAAGAAGAAGAAAAAAAATAGAAATAAGAAAAGAAGATAAATTTGAAGGAAAATAGATGAATTAATGAAAAGTTGAAAGAAAAAATAGAGAAAGAGGGTGTAATTGAAAATAAAAGAAAAGAAAATGGGGTGAAAAGAAGGAAAAAGAAAAGAGGGGGAAGAAAAGGAAAATATGTTTAAGATTTGAATCGAACCGGATTGGTTCGATTCAAGTCAGTCTGCCCCGCCCCCAATTAAAGAAGCAAAACGCAGAGTATTAGTATTAAACGACGCCGTTTTATGCTAAAGTAAAACAAAAAAAAAAGAATGAATGAAATCGCAAAGGAAGAAGATAGTTGAAACAGAAACCAATGAAATAGAAGGGACTGAAACTGCAGACAGAAGCGAGAGGAAGAAGAAGGAAACAAATGGAAAGTGATTGCAACAGAATCAAAATGGAATTCAAAATAGAAGATTTCCTCAAGTGTAATAGAATGGATTTGGAAAATGCGGATGGAGGAGACGCGAATAGATGGCGTTGCTGTGACACCCGAAACCCAAACCCTACGTCGTTCCGACGTCATTACATGCATTACGTGCATTTTTATTTAAAATGCATTATATGAAATGGAATATTTGATTTAAATATGAATTATATGATTTGGAAATGACAATGAAATAGAGATGAAAAATAAGCTATGTTTTAAGTTTGTTTACTGTAGAAAGACAAACAGAGCCAATTAGAGTTTTTGGCTCGCGCGATCGAAAAATGTCGGAAACACGTAAATTTTAAAGCAAATGAATTTGATATGTTAATATATGTTTATAAAAATGTTTTAAAGAGTTTTGGAACCCTAATTTTATGACGAAGTCCTACGGTTTCAGTTCCGCGAAAATCGTCGAGGTTTTAGAGTTGGATTAGGGCACCGACCGAACTGCGAATAATTTTCGGATTCCGATCTTTACGAAACTTCAGACATGTGTTAAATGTATTATTTTGACACCAAAAAAAATTTAAAAATGGTGCTGGGACAGATTAATTGGCTTGAATTGGTGAAAATAAGAAAGAAGGAAAGGGAAGAAAGTTTAACTTAAGGGTTAAGTTTAGTTAAGGGAGAAAATAAGTAATTTAAGCAAAATTTAAGTAGCTGCTGTTAATAGGGGCTTGCTGGAGTGTTGTGCTAGAATAATTGAAGAGGTGGAGAGGGCTGGAAACAGAGAAAAATGAAAGCAACCTAAAAGAGAGAGAAAGAAACAGAGAAAAAGAGAGAAAGAAAGAAAAATGAAAGAGAAAAGAGAAAAGAAAGAGAAAGCTTATGATCTAACACCTTCAGAGTGTTCCTTAGGTGTTTAGGAAGAGTTTAGAAGGGATCGAAAGTGAGGGAAGTGGCTGGAAAGTGAGAGAGAAAGAGAAACCAGAAGAGGGAGAAAAAAATCTGGGTTTCGGGTAGTGTGAGGTACCAACTTTGGAGGCTTAAATCTTCCAATTGAGAGTGCATGAGTGAATTTGGCTCCAATGGTTAGATAGAGGGTGTGTACAGGAAGAGAACGGTGGTCGTAGCTTGCCGGAAAGCAACCGGAGGAGGACGTACGGTAGTTTGAAAGTTGGCTGAAGAGTAACGTTTTCTGGGCAGAAATCAGAGGGAGAAATGTTGAAGAAGATCAAAACACACGATAATCATGCGTTTTGACCTTCAGAGGCGTGCCCAAAACGACTGAGGAAGGCCGCGTTTTGATTAATATTTCAAAGGCCAAAACAACGCCCAGACTTGCGTTTTGAGGGAAAAAAGCGTGTCCAGCACCTGTTTTCGATAAAAATTACATTTTGACCCCTGAACTTGTTTTCCGCATGCATTTTAGCACTTCTGGGCAGTTTTGGAATTATTTTTAATTACAGATTGGTCCTTTGACTTTTAAATATTTATATTTTTGACCCAGAGACTTTTATAAATTATATTTTGACCATTCCAACTTAATTTCGACGTCCTGAATCCGTTTTGATGTCAGAAATTAATTTCAAGATTGTTTTAAGCCCGAAAATTAAAGATTAAATGTTTTATTAGAGATTTTTATTTATGAATTGAATTTAAATTATTATATAGTTTATTTAAAGTTTATATTTGGTTTAATAATTATAATTATGATTAATTAATATTATTATATGATAAATAGAGGTTGTTAATTATTTTTAAAATGTTATTAAATGATTTTAAAATGGAAATTTATACGGATTGAGTTTAAATTCATAGAAAATTATATGGATTAAATTTAAAACTCGATTATTTTAGAGAATTAAATATTAAATCATGCATCATAGCATATATGGATTCTTGATTTGATTAATTGAAAACTATTGCTATGTTATGCATTATAGGAGCATCAGTTCGTGAGCGGCACGGGATAAACAACCCGATACCTAACCGAGCTCACAACAGAGAGGTAAGTGTTAAACCCACTTACTTATATGTGTAGAGATGACTTTGTGATATTGTCAAATATGCTTTATTGAACTGTTTGGACCGGTACTGAAACCTGGTCATCTGTGATATATGAAAATGAGATTATTGTTGAGCTGTTTGGATCGGTACTGAAGCCTGGTCAACTAACGATATGTGATATATAAATTGTGATGTTTGTGGTTCTTGAGTCGGTACTGAAATCCGACCAGTTGAGTTATATGATCTGATATTATATATATATGTTGTTATAACTGGTACTGAATCCCGGTCACATGATTACATGAAAAATGAGGATATGAAATGTATATTGTATAAATGCATTTCCATAGGACTTAATTACAGGCGTTGTGATTATCGTAGTCAATGTTTGCAAATTTCACTAAAAGAAACCTATGGTTTTAATATGTTTTGACAGAGAGGCCTACGGGTCTTATATAATATAGAAAGACCTACGGGTCCTATATGCTACGGAATGATCTTCGGATCTTACAGAGAAATGTTGATCTTTGGATCCCTATGACCGATAGTATTCCGGGTATTACATGTTCACTGGATCCAGTAGAGAATCTCATGCGGTGAAATTTCTAAGGCAACACTTGGTCGATAAATCACAACTAAAGAAAAGAAAGACATGTCATCATACTATGTTATAGAGATGATTATATATGATGAATATGACCCGAATTCATTGATAATTAATATGTTATGATAAATTGCCTTTTATATTGGCTTATATGGTTTTGGTTTATGCTTGCTGAGTATGCGACTCATCAAAATCACAATATATGTTTCAAGTCAGCAGTCTGAGTGAAGTACTAACGCTTCACTAGTCTATGCTCGGATCAGTACAGTTGAAGCCTATGCCTCTCGCCCTCTCACCACGTCATTTGTAAATGCTGCATATAGTTTTTGGTTTATGCTTTGTTCTGTAAGCATAATTATATGTTTTGGCATGTAAATATAAGATGTTATGTTTATATTGCCTTTGGATTAACAGATGGTTATATCCATGTTTTGATATATGCAAATTATATATCAATGAATATGCTTTGTAAATGCAGAGAAAGACATGATTAACCAGAAGTAAAGGTAAAAGAGAATAGATATCATATGTTGTTATATGTATGTTATGAATGGATATGGCTATGTATGATATGAGTAGGTTAAAGATGTTAACTGGTTTAAAAAGAGGTAATAATATGTTTTAAAAAAAAGGCATGATTTATGACGTAAGAGTATAAGTAGAGGTGTTACAATTGCATGAAGAAAAAGGAGAAAGATGGGTGATTGGCTGGAGGGAGGCTATAAAACAGAGGCAACAGTGACGAAAGAAGGGGGTGGAGAGCTTTTAAATTCCATAAAGAATTTCAGAATAGGAAGAGTAAACATCCTCGATTCTACTAGGATTTTTTATTTCTAGGAATTAGGGATTTCAATTTCTAAGGTTTAAAATTTCTTTATTCTCCTTATAATCTTCTCAACCAGTTTTAATTTCAAAAATTAATTTGAAATTGAGAATCAGTTTTGAGTATTAGAGAAATTTTGTTATTCCTTCTATTTGTTTTTGTTGTAAATTTTTTAAGGGAGTTTGTGAAAAGAGGGATTTGCTTTCTGTAAAAGAACATTGAAAACTTCTTCTGAATTGGAATCAATGAAATTTAAAGAAAATTTTGAGGTACCTTCTCTTGTTTCTTCTATTTTAGTTTTTGCATTTTATCATGCTAGGAATTGTTTAGGAACCAGATTGATATGAATGTGTTGATATTTCTGATGTGTTTCCACTTTTTGTTTCTATGTTCTTTTTATTGTTTGTGAAATTATTACTATGTTGGATTTAAGTTTAATCACTGATTATCGTTAACCCTAAGAACCTGTGTGTTGTTCAGACTGCTTCTATTCTTTGTAAATTCTGCTATGGTTGCACATTTATGGTTGGATGTTTTTGTTTCCATGAATGTTGCTACTTTTTTCTTCTTTTTGCTTTGAATCTAATTGCATAGTATCTGTTTTTGGTTCTGTTGTTTGTTTAAAATCTAGATCTTGCTTTCATTTCCTATTTGCAATTGATGAATAAGGCCTTCTAGTTTAAACCTCAATGAAGTGTCCCTTATTTCTATTTTATTTTATGAAATTGTTATCTATTTAGTCAGCATCCTTTTCCCTATTTTGCTTACTCTGTTCATTCTGTCTATTATGCATATTCTACCAATAGTCATGCTGATTTGTGGATCCTTCCATGATTTGTAACAGATGATCAAGGTTTAGATGATTTGTGCCTATTTTTCCAGTATCATTTGGTTTTGACTATTGATGGTTTACTGTTGCTTCTGTTAAGAGTGATATTATTGTTGGAATTTGCTATTTTTCAAGCTAATGTTGCTGTTAAAGTCTAAAACATAACATAAAAGTTGCATGGTAACCAGATTTGAAAGCAACTATGTAGATATTTTTATTTATGTTGTTTATTAAAGCTAGGAATGAATTCTACTAATGAATTCTGGATGTGAGACAATCTGATGTCCCATAGTGTAGAATCTATTGAATGATTAAGATATTTCCATTGTTGATATTGTTCTGTTTTAAGTTCCTACTTTAATGTTAGATGCATATTGCTCTTGCATGCAGTGGTTTTAGCCTATTATAAGACTGTTTGGGATAATTCATATGCATTAAAGACTATTTTGAAGTAATCCCTTTAGTTTAGAGACTGTTTTAAGGTTTTATTTATTCTTGGTACTAATTTGAAAACTTTTACATTGTATATGGACTGTTTAGAAATTTGACAAGTTTCTTAGAGATTGTTATGTAAAAATGCATATGAATGGATTATTTTGGATATTTTGTGCATATGTGGACTGTTTTACAAAATATATTTATCTCATGGACTGTTTTAGTGAGTTTGGCATGATTAGGGGCAGTTTGGTAATTTCCTAAAATTTTAGGGACCTATTTGCAATTTCTAAAAACTTGAGGGATGTTTTGGTAATTTTCATATGTATGTTTTAAATATTTACCTTATATGCTTTTGGGTTATTTTGGGGTTTTAATATTTAATTCGGGGATCAAAGGGTAAACAGTAATTGATTTAGGACCATTTTGTAATTATTTTCTCCTACTCGGAGAAAGAATAATTAGATTTAGGATGTGGATGTTTTACTTTTCCGCACTTTAATTTCCGTAATTTATCGCTTTCGATAAGTGAATTTATTTTCTCAAATGACCGGAAAATGCCAATTAGGAACATCGCTAGTTATCACGCCACGACTTTTTCAATAAAAATAAACTTAAATTTGGAAATTAAACAAACCTAAGAGGCCGGTTTTGCCGGGCGGCGATTTAAGAGAAACTTAAATCGTCGTACCTATCCCTTTATCTAGAATCTCAAATTTTTTACCAGTGCTTTTAAAATTAAAACGGAGTCATTTTTTCTTGAAAATTAAAATTGGTGTCCCGAAATCAAGTGGCGACTCTAAACTTCTTTTAAAATTGACTAATTTCAGCACACGCGATCCAAAAATGTTTTGTCACCACTTTTTGGCAATGAAACCAAAAAGTGACTAGTTTCAGCACAGGTGCATATGCATATTAATTTGTCTAACCAAAATGAGAAGAAAATGGCAGAGAATTGGAAATTGATTGTTATTTGTTAAATGCACCCAAAATAACTTAGACATTATTCCTACACAAGTGGGAAATGAAAATTTCAGATCTCTTCAACTCTTGCCTTAAAAAATTGAAAATAATACAGCATTTACCCCCAACCTTGACTGCTCAATCATGGTGAAGGAGTAATTTCTCCTAAATCACTAACAGCTTGCCTGAACAAGACATCATTGATAGATATGTGAGGTTTTGAATTATCTTGTTCTATAAAAATAGGTACATTTAGGTTTTTTTGTGACCATTTTTTCCAAATAGCAAGAAGCAATTTTGTCACAATCATTAATGTAACATCTTTAGTAACTGAGGTGAAGGGTTTAGTGACCATGGTTCCATCCTCTCTATTTCTTGATATGTTTTTGGCTAGTTCAATAACCGCAAATGGCCAAATTCCTATTTTACCATCAAATGTAGCAGTCCCATTCACATCAATCCTAGGTATTGCTGCTACAATAAAGAACATAATTTTTGGCATGAATTTCTTTCTTTGACAAACTCTTAAAGATTCATCTTCTTCAAAGGATAGACAATAATTTGGTGTTTCTTTACATATGTTTCTTATTAATTTGAATAATATTGTACATTCCAACAAAAGATGGATTAGTTAGTAATGTGCCTTGATACAACTTTTTAAGGAAGAAATTCACTTTAGCTATTCTGTTTTTCTTTATTACATTTCAGTGAGCCTTAATTTCTCCTCTTTCAATCCACTTACTAACTGTTGATGGAGATGCACCAACTCAGCAGCTATGCATCTTACTAATTTTATTTTAGAAAGAGGGTAGACCTTTAACTCAACTTGATCTACATGTCTTTTCCTTCCCCTAGTTTTGATTTTGGGTTTTGAATTTCCATCAATTCTTTTTCCCTTAGCATTGATCTTAAAGTATGAAGTCATTGATATAAAGAACTTGGCTACAACTTAAGAGATTATTTCATGAGTCTTTCTACCTTCAAGTTTTCGAATAACATGTGCTTGCACTTGAATTCTAGTTACTATTGATGTATTCTTCCTTATGTTACCTCTAATCCTTTGGATTACACCATCTTTAATTTCTTCCCTTCTATTTTCTATGATAGAATAGATTTGTTTTCTCTTACTTCCACAGCATCTATAAGTAAAAACCTTTTGAACTTTGAAAACAATTCTTTTTCAGTTAGTTCCAAAATTTTTGTTAAATAGGGATTTGGCTTTTCATTTTTTGGCTACAAAAAGTTTTCAAAATTTCCTCTCATCTGTAAAAAATATCCCGTCTTATTTTCATTTTGTAGCAAGAAATTAAGCCCACTGAAATGGGCTATTTGCAACCTCACCAAACCATGCACGATGTTATTTAGAGAGGTGTTTTTTGCAAGATTTTGCACCAGACTTGTGCAAAAAGTGACTGCACATAATTAGAGTGTAGAGAATTTGTAACAACCATCTACCCATATGCATTATTAAATAAACCATTTTTTTTAAAACATATAACAAAACCAAATACCAATCAAGACCAATTCCAAACAAAAATTTACATGCCTTATTAATAATTTACATATTATACAACATAAATCTATATGATAACACTATACGAATGATGCAACACCAGGGATAAAGATCTTAGGCTTCAGCTGACCGACTCGAGCAGAAAGAATGTGAAACTGACACTGTCAGTTACCAAACAAAAACCTGAAATCATGAATTTGTAATTTTGATGAGTTGCGTACTCAGCAAGTATAAACTAAAATAATTTAAAGCAAAACAATAATTCACATTCAAATCATAAACAAAACTTGTCGATAACAATCTTATATTATATGACTTCATTTACATTACAAGTTGTAACCGATTTAACCAATAATACCAAATAATTCCATAAAAATAAGTACATATAGCAATACAGATATCTATGTCATATGATTCCATTTAATTACGTTGTGATCCATCGAGCCAAGTACTGCCCCGAGAATTTCATATAACATGTGCCTGTGACTGGCCAGTAACACAATCCTGTGTGACCCGAAAGTCCATTTATAATTCATATGTTGACCCGAAGGTCCCATATGTAAAATCATATAATGACCCATAGGTTTCACCTGTGAATTTTAAAAATACCGAACAAGATGGTCACAATTGCCTTTATTATTGCCTGTATGAATGCACTTGTATGACATATATAAATTTACCATAATAATCAATATAATCTAATGACCGGGCTTTAATATCGGTCCAATAGGTAGATATCATATAGTAAATCTCAATAAGTCAATTGGCCGGATTTCAGTACCAACATCAACAATTTAATCACATATATTCAATTAATAACAATTTCAAATAGGCGGACTTCAGTGCCGGTCCAAACAGATAAACATCATATAACAATTCTCAATAAGTTAATTGGTCAGATTTTAGTACTAACTCAATGACTAAATCACATACGTTCAATTACCAATGTATTTAAATGACCGGGCTTTAATATCGGTTCAAACAGTTCAATTATCATATAATCAAAGCAAATAGCCAATTGATTGGGGTTTAGTACCGATTCAAGTAATTTAAACAGTCATATATATTCAATATCAAATACTTCAATTGACCAGGCTTTAGTACTGGTCTAAACAGTTTAATCTCATATGTGATTCATCATTTCATAAACAAATCATTCCAAAATAACACAAGTTTATACTTACCTCACAATTGTAAACAATGTCGGGCTTCAGGTTGTTTACCTCATCCTTCTCTTATACTTGATGCTCATATATAATTCCATTTATATAAATAATTAATTTTCCTTTAATTACAACATATATAACAAAGTGCATGATTTAATATTTATTATCTTTACTGTATTAATTATAATTACATAATATTTCTATTTCCTTTGAATTTTAACTTATAATATATGTTTTCTATATTTAAAATAATTGTTAATATCATTTATATTAAATTTCAAGTTCAATGTATCATATACTAATTATATTTAACAATAACTATAACAATTTAACTCAATTTATTTGCCAATTAATCTAATTTATAAAAATAAATTCAATTTAAACCAAAAAGGACTCAATTGAATAACTTTTAAAGTTTTTAGGGACTTCATTGAAGTCTGACATTAAGTATAGGGGTCAAATATATTTTTCTGAAATCAATTTGGGTAGAAGGACCTAATTGAACAAATAAAAGTTTTGAATGGCCTAATTGAAAATGCGATAGAACTTTAGGGACCAAAATGAAGTCTGCCAGAACTTAAATCCGATAGGACTAAATTGAAAATAATTAAAACTTTGCTGGAAGGACTAAATTACGTTAAATTATAAACTTTAGGGCCAAAATGTAATTTTACCAAGTTTAGTTACCCAGAGGAAAAATTCACCAAAACGCTGCAGAGGCTGCCATTTTGGAGCTTCTTCTTCCTCCAGCCAGCGCCCGCGCCTCTGCCTTGCTATGTTTCTATTCCGGTTTTCAAGCCAAATTTCCAACGATTTACGGCAGTTTTTCGGCCACCTTTTGCCGCCAAATCCTTCCCAGAAACTCTCGCAAGCTATCCCAACAATCCTAGGTACCTCATGCATATTAGTTTCCTTTCCTTTTCTCTCTTTTTCTTCTTTCTTTCTCATTGCCCTGTTTTCACTACCCTACTATTTTTTTTTTGTTTCTTTCTTTCATCTTCTCTCTCTCTCTTTCAATCTCTTCTATCACTTCCTTAGACGGCAAGGAAGTCATGGAACCAAGCTCTTCTTCCTTTTTTTTCTCTTTTCTTTCTTTTCTTTTCTTTTCTTTTCTTTTCTCTTTCTCTCTATGGTTTTTGTTCTCCTTCTTTTTCACCTCTCCAACCTCCCTTTTGGACTCTAAGGAACTTGTTCCAAATTCCTATAATACTCCTTTACACCTCTTAAATTTTAATTACATTTTCTTTCATTTTAATTATTAATATAATTGTTCGAAACATTATTTAAAGGTTCAATGAAATCGAGTCCGAAAATATTCGCGGCCCGATTGGCGCCCGATACCGATTCCTTGGCAATGCGAGCGGAACTGAAATTTACGACATCGTTGTGAATATATGGTTCCTAAAACGAATATATTCATATATTAAATTTATTTTCCAAATCATTTAATTTAAAAAAAATTTCTTTTAAATTATTTGCGTTACCGGCGGTTTATCGGTCGCGTCAACCAAAACCCTAGTAGTTTGTTCTTTTATGTAAACTGACTGTAAAAAAGTCTTAAAACTTAATTTGACTTAATCATATATATATATATATATATATATATATATATATATATA
>CANUEY010052996.1:0-33364 GCA_948099555.1 Croton setiger | reverse complement strand
ATATATATTATTTTGGAAATTATATTTTTATATTACCTTTGGGGTTCAAGATCTCTTCATCTTGAATTGAAGTATTTTCTTGTTTTTGAATATGTATCCTTTGGGTGTGTAGGATTCTTGATGATTTCTTGTTGTTGAAACTCATCTTGTCTGCTAATTTCTCCAACATTATTTGTAATTTGTTCTATTGTATTTCTCTCTAACGACTTGATATGCTCATACATAATAATATCACTTATTTCTGCACTGTTTAAATTTTGTTAATGACATATTTCTAGCACTTGCAACACATAGTTTTCTTCAAAATTAGTCATTGGTGGCTCAATATACATGCGATCCATGGCTTCATTCTCAAACAATTCTATGCCTTCATTAATTTTAGTATTTACACACATTAAAAAAATCAAAAATATCCACAGATTGATTCAACATCATCAAGTAAAATATCAAACTCATATCATCCTTAATTTTGAATGGTTTTTTACCCTTTTGTGCTTGATACTTAATTTTTAGTTTGTGAGATTCTTGATTCAACTTCAATTGTGTGTGTAATATTGACACATAGTTGGTGTTTGTTAGGAGTAAGATACCTTCAGATTTGTACTTTTTGTATTGCTTTTCCTCCCAAATACCACCATGATAAATTACAACATTATAAATAATAATTATAACCAAAATTATTATATAGTAATACATTTAAGAAAAGAAGTTTCCATTAAAAACACAAAATATATTCATTACTTAAATATGACTATGTATGTATGTTTATGTGATATCCCGGTACACTGGGTTAGTAGAATCATGCATCATTTAGTAGTTGGTTTGGAACCGCAAATTGGGTCGAGTCTCATTCGGGTAATAAGAGATAATAAATAAGTCATCAAGTAATTAAATAAATATATGTTATAAAGCTAAAAAATAATAATAAAGATTTATTAAGTAAATTATTATAGTGCATTTACAAATTGAATAATGAGTTAAAAGAGAAACAAGAAATAATACATAGACCAAAAGATAATTCTTGAGTTCGCTAGATGAAAGATTCTAGTTCAAGGGTCAAAGCGTAAATTTACCCATCTTTCCTGGCCGAATATTATCCCAAGAGAAGAACAAAAATCATTCTTCTTCATCTCTTCCTCTCTTTCATGATCTTTCTCTCTATTTCTTCCACCAAAAACCTTCTTCATCTCTTTCATTCAATCCTCCAAACACAAAGCTTCTAAAGGCTAAGTAAAACATTAATCAAACTTCAATTTAAAGGAAATCAAGAGAGAAAGCAAGAAATCAAAGGTATATAATATCTAGGGTTTTTGGTAGAATTAGAAGTTTTGACTTATAAGAGTTTTAAAGTTAAATGTGGGTTCATATATGGCTAAAAATGAATGTATTCGTGAGTTGAGTGAATGAGGTATATAATATTTAGGGTTTTTGGTAGAATTAGCAGTTTTGACTTATAAGAGTTTTAAAGTTAAATGTGGGTTCATATATGGCTAAAAATAGATGTATTGGTGAGTTGAGTGAATGGGTAAAGGGGTTCACCATAAAGCATCTAAAATAGTATTTGGGTTTCTTTTAATTTGTTTGATGTTTTTCGAATTTGCTAGGAGAAGCTAGCAAACCCTGCTCCTCCAAAGGAAAGGAGAAAGTTGTTTAGGAGTTTGAGAGTTGAGGAGCTCTACTCTTCAAGGTTTGATGTCATATCTTTTCTCTTGTTTTGATTTGCTTATATTGATGATTAAATAATGATCTATTGATGATATGTGATGAATTGAATAATAAGTGAATTAAGTCATGTTGTTTAGTTGAAAGATGGAGGCCATTATGATGGCTGAATTTTCTAAAATAAGGTAACCTGTATTTTCTCTATGAAAATGGTAAACTTAGGAGAAGTGACAAACTACATTGTTGTAGGTCTCTGAGTTAACTTTGCAATGGTTTTAAAATCACATAAATTGAACTTATTGTTAGCAAGTTATGGAAAAAATAGTAAATGTTATGCAGACTGAAACTCAACAGACAATAGGTTTGTATAAAAACAAAAATTGGTATTGACCCGTATTTTGAAAAATTCTGCAATTAATTCATGATATAACCTTATGTGTTAGTGTTAATTAGAATCAAGATTCGCCTTAATCCGAGTTATAAATATTAAGTTACGCCCAAATGTGCAAGCTGAACTTTGATGTTATGTGATGCAAAGTAATAGTATATATATGTTTGAATGTGGTGCAAACATAAATGAGGATTCGTACACATATTTGGAAGCATGATATGGTAAAATGATTGTATACATGTCTTTTCTTGAATGTTATTTATGCAATTGGCATGATGAGATATGTGATATAAGTATTTGGATATGTTATATGATACTTTTATAATAAACATACAGTCAATTCCCATAAAGTAAATGAATACAATAAAGCTATATGTTGAGTTGCATATCACAAAGTATTAAGCTCTATATGGTAGTAGAGGCCTATCTATAAGACTATGTCACGACATAGGTTTTTAGCAGTACTACCACATACAGTTTCACTTTCCGGCTTCAGTCGTAAGATATGATTAGGATCGCCACATACAGTTCATACAGTATGGGTTCGGACCACATACAGTTCATACAATTCCCTTATTTATGGAACTCCACCTATAGAGCTAACAAATTAATTGAACATAAAGATATAATTATTTATGCATACAGTATAAGCAAGAAACATTATGATGACTATTATATGATGTTTATTTATATATGTAATGTCTCGTTCATACATTGAAGGTGTGTTCCGTTACAGCACGACTTGGGTAAGTAAAGTAAAGTGACATCATGATGTGTATATGTGTGTTATGAATTATGTTTCGGTCATCCATTGAGCATATTAATGCTCAACGAGTTAATGTTTTAACTCGTAATTGTTGATAGTAAAAGTTAGTGGTTCTCTCTTCACGGCTGTGGAGTTCTTCCTTAACATCTCAAGAAGGGTGATTATTTTGTATTTTGATCTTTTGATTATTGCATGTACTAGGGTATTATGCAGTTATCCTTTTTGTATTAAGTAGGTAGTTTATTAGACTCATTCATCATGGTTTGTAAACACTTATTTTACATGTCATACAATTTATTTTGTTATAACTATATAGCTAGTAATGAACCGAATGATAATGAAATAAAATGATGAAATCAATCAGTCATGTGGATTTTAAAGAAATTATTAAGCAGTAAATGTTAGTTAAAAGAAATTGCAAGTTGCCTAAAAAAAAATTATAATCATTCGGGTTATGCATGAGTTAAAAAAAGGTTAATTACAGATCGACGAGCAAACGGAATGTGACGAACCGAATTGGTCGGCCTAAAACCGGCTAGGTACGTCACAGTTTATATGCAAGGAATTATATGCAAATTAAGTA
The DNA here is from genome assembly GCA_948099555.1 of Croton setiger. Taxonomy (NCBI): domain Eukaryota; kingdom Viridiplantae; phylum Streptophyta; class Magnoliopsida; order Malpighiales; family Euphorbiaceae; genus Croton; species Croton setiger. Next base: position 29,962 of record CANUEY010052996.1, on the reverse strand, counting down.
ATGAATTGAAAACTGGTAGTAATTTAAATTTTGCTGACAACTTTCTTTTCTTCAGAGCACCAAAGTGTAATTAACTTTGCAACATCAACAAAATAAATATTCATTTAGGCAAAAAATCAAATAGGTTATGTGCAAAAACAAAAAGATACAGCTTGACTATTAAATCAAGAATTCATTTCAGTAAACAAAGAAATTATGATGATTATCATATCACAAACAAAACTCAAGTTCAAACATAATTAGAATACAAATAAATTTTCAATATCATTCTTGTTGATCTCCCATTAAAATTGAACTTACTTTTGAGCAAGAATAAATAAGAACTTGAAGGAGGTTGATCACTTCCATTAAAATTGAATTTGTTGTTGAAAGAATCAACAAATTGATGCAATTCCAGCAAGCGTGGGTAACTATTATCAAGAAGTTGGTTCGGCAAGCGTGGTTGCTACATTGTATTATTTAAATAGATTAGGTTTTATTTGTTTTATTTATAAGTAGAGTGTTATAAAGGTGAATAAGATTATTTAATTGGGTAAAAAAGTTATAAATTAGTTGTTGAAAAATGATATGCTAATTTTTTGAGTGGTTATTTTTATTATTTATACAATTAAATAAGCTTTTTATGTCAACCTCCTTTTTGTAAATATTAGGTCCTAACTTTTTACTCCTTACACTAATGTATTTTTCCGTCCAAATTTTCCATTAATCTTAAAAATTAACAAATTTTTGAATAATACAAAATTTGATAAGATTTTTTTTTTTTTTGAAAAATATTTCATTACGAAATTGTTGATTTAATTTCGAAATATTGTTTAAAATAATGTATTTCTGTAATTATTTAATTAAATATGAACAAAAGAAAAAAAAAAAAAAAAAAAGAATGAAAAGCATGCCGAGGAATCTACCAACTGGTGGTTGCATGAATGGAGTATTTCTCATTAGACTTAAAGCTGAAGTTAGTTAACGATTGAAGAAACCCACCTCTAAAACAACTCACCCCACTAACCTAAACCCAAACCATGATCCAACCATCGCCGCCGGACCGCCGGATTCAATACCTTTACCCATTAGCATTAGCTTCCATTCTTGTGCTCGGAGTTTCAAGATTATTCTTAGACAATCTAAAGACCAACCACACCCATGTAATCTTGAGAGGAAGACAACAAGAAGAACATAGAAAGAAAGTGTTTGTTTTGGGTAAAGATAGATTAAAAGAAGGATGCAATGTGTTTGAAGGGAAATGGGTGTGGGATAATTCGAGTCATCCTATATATAGAGAAGAGAGTTGCCCTTTCTTGGTTAAACAGACTACTTGTCTTAAAAATGGTAGACCTGATTCTTTTTATCAGAATTGGAAGTGGAAACCTCACCATTGTCATTTGCCGAGGTATTTATTTTATTCTATTTTTGTCTTATCATTTTTTAGTTCCCATTATACGTAGCTTTTAGCATTTTGACTATAATTTAGAGTGTTCAAAAATAGTTTTAAGTAATATATTTTACAAAAAGCTATTACATGTGTTTGTTCATAAACTGTGTCCTGAATTGTGTGATGTTTATTGAATTGGTGTGGTTAGTGATGATTGTAGAACAATCTCAAGCTAGGCATTCTGATATTTCTATTAGATGGATTAGCCGACATATTAATCTTACGTCACATAGTTTAGTTAAAATATACTTAGTATTATGGAATGTAAGTTTTTAATTTCCTTAAAAAAATTGCTATTATCATAATCTTTAGATTTTAGTGTGTTTGTAAACTTCGGACAGCTCAACACACTAAAACAAATACATATTATTGTTTAAACATGCAAATGACAAGAAAATGTATGCATTAAATATCTCCTAGATTTAATCCATTGAAGCTGTTGGATATTCTGAGAGGCAAAAGGCTGATGTTCATTGGAGATTCAGTGCAAAGAGGCCAATTTGAATCTATGGTTTGTATGGTGCAATCTGCAATTCCTGATGGAAAAAAATCCTTTCATAGAATTCCACCAATGAAGATTTTCAAAGTTGAGGTTTGTATATTATTATTATTATTATAATAAATAATTAAGGTTATGAAAAAATAATTATATAATCTGTGAAAATGAAGGAGTACAATGCATCAATAGAATATTATTGGGCACCATTTCTAGTGGAGTCAATATCAGATCATGCAACGAATCATACGGTGCATAAACGATTGGTGAATTTGGATAAAATTGCAAAGCATGGGAAGAGTTGGGAAGGAGTAGATTTTTTGGTGTTTGAGAGCTATGTATGGTGGATGCACAGCCCTACCATTAATGCTACGTAAGTTTTCCTTTTTTTTTTTTTTTGTACGTATAAATTTGAATTCACATTAAATTAAATTTTATCTGAACATAAATCAGATTGAAATTTAATAAAATAATAAAATTAAAAATGTAATATTTAATCTTTCATTTTAGAACAATTTTTCATTGTTAATCCCGTACCAAACAGATTTTTAAGTAATTTTGCTTTATTTCTGTTCTATTTTAATAAAATAAATTCTTAAATTTATCTTTAAATCAAAGTATTATAAATACATTTAAAACACTATATTTTGAAATAATTAACACACATCCCAATAGTTATACACTCAAGAAAAGAATTTATGTCGTTGAATATAAAAATGAATCTTTTTTAAATATTAAATTAGAACCGGTAATAGAGCACCATAAAATTGTTGTGGATTGCATAATATAAGAGATAGCTCCCTTAAATTTTGGTTAATAAATTGATGATAATTTTTGTGATCCATAAGGAATACAAAGTAAGGGATTCCACTCCCAAAATCCTATTTAATAACTACTTTAATTTTATTTATTTATTTTTGTTAAGTATTAAAATTTTGGGTACTACCATATTAGTAATATACGTTTTGCAATAGGTATGGATCAACAGATGATATTAAAGAATATAATGTTACTGATGCATATAAGATGGCATTAGAAACATGGGGAAATTGGCTTGAATCTCATATTAACCCTTTCACCCAGAAGCTTTTCTTCATGAGCATGTCTCCAACACATTTATGGTAAGCTTTTGTATGTATATTCAAGAATATAAATAAATTTAAACAAGCAAAAAATAATATCAGAACATATTCTCGTAGGCTGCTATAAATAACAAAAGTAACATATGTATATTGTAGGAGCTGGGAATGGAGACCTGGAAGTGATGAGAACTGCTACAATGAATCGTATCCGGTTCAAGGAGGAGCATATTGGGGCACAGGTTCTAACCTCCAGATCATGAAAATAGTTACTGATGCCTTGCAACAATTAAAGATCAATGTGACGTTTTTGAACATTACTCAATTATCAGAGTATAGAAAAGATGCTCATACGACAATCTACGGAGAACGTAAAGGCAAGCTATTGACAAAACAACAAAGATCTGATCCCAAAAATTTTGCAGATTGTATTCACTGGTGTTTACCGGGACTTCCCGATACTTGGAATGAGATTCTATATGCATATTTGTTACAGAATCATAACAACTTTTTGTAAGCTGAAGAGCAATGTAGAACATGCAAATAGCTAATGCATTATTTGGTGTGAAAATGAATTCCAAAACTTCAATGGTATTCAACTTAACAAAAACCAAACTATAGCATTCCTAATATATATATATATATAGTTCAAATTCATATGTACTAAGAGAGGATAAAGTCACAACAGTACATTTACTTCTTCACACTAATATCTTCTTTCTTTTCCAATTTTTTTTTTTTTCCTTTTCCCAGAGAACTTATTCGAGCTTCAGCTTCTTATACTAAAGAGAAAAAAAGGTCGGGATTTTGCTGCTATAAAAAAACCTTTACTACAACAAGCACCCAAAGAAGTTGAACTTTATTGCTACTTGATAACCTATCAATGTCAAAATGATTACTACCTATCGGCTGTACTTCACAAGTGGGAGCCCTCAACTAAATAATTATTCACAATGAGTTGTGTCATTTGAAGTTGCTTACCCAAACAATAGGCTAGCCAGCCAGCCCTGCGGAGTCACCAATATTAACATTTTGAGTTATTTACAGGAGCTCCCATTCTGAGTCGTGCGTATGACGTGTTAATGAAGCAGGATCAGAGGTTACAATTTCGCTAGTTTGCCACCGTCCTGGCGTTGTATCTTGGCTAGAATCAAAATCAATATCACCATACAAAATTGCTAGCTGTTCATACTCCTTGCTTAACCTCTTTTTTGAAGTAAATGCATCCTGAATTATTTTCTGACAAGAAAACCAAAATGGAATTAATTGGCTTGACTATCCAGATAATATATTAAAAAATTGTTACAATTTTAGCACATAAGATTTCACTCCTGGCTGAATTTTTCAGGGAGTCACCAAGTTTGACATGACTAAGAAGAATGGTAAATAAATATTGGTCAACTTTTCTCAAGAAAAACTTGTCTAGTAATGCAAGACAATTTTAGTAAATTTAGAAATTAACAAGGCTTGTTTAAGCCTCTCCCTCCCAAATTTGGGGTTGAGAACAAAACTCAATAATGCACAAAGTGCTGGTTTTTTTGACATGATCAAGGGAGTTTCACCGCTGCAAAACCTCATAAAATCAGGCTCAAGCTTGTCTTGTTTACAAAGCGAGCTCCATCAAGTCAACTGTTTGTAACTTTCAAGCTTGGATGGTATCCTTAAAGGACCGTATAGATTATTTTAAATGTGTACCTATCACACAAGCTTCTATGCTGTAGATAAACAACACTTCATCTTTATCTTATATTCCAACCCTCAATGCTTCAAATCAGTATTTTTTTTCCAATCAAACTATAACCAAGCAAGTTTAAACAAGTCAAGCCAAACATCCTATCTAATATATTTGATGCAACCTTCAAGTACATATAAACTTCATTTCAAGCAAATAAGCTCAACAGAACCCTAACTGAGCCATTCCTCTGAACTTCCATGAGAAGGTTCATACTTCTATGCTCGTATCCAGCACTACATTTAATAAGTGTGAAAAGATGTCTAAATTCCAGAAGTTGAACTAATATAATAACTACCTCATATTCCACCTTTTGAATTGAAGCAAAAGGGTGCAAGCTTCATTTTAAATCTTTTAAATTTTAAGAGTATGGAAAGGCTTTTATGTTTTTGCTCAAGTTTTCAGGTTAGGGACCACATAAAAGCATAGGAACTACATAAAACATCACAAAAACAAGTGACACACACGGAGGGCAAGAGATAACCTTGTATGATCTGGGTTTGTGGATTTTACGCGAGACTTCGTAAAGCATACTGTTGTTGACAATGATGCAGCTTTCATCAAGCTTCACCTTGTCAAATAAATCAATGGTTTCCATTCCAGGGTCTGATATATCGTCACAAATATAACTGGAGTAATTGGAGCATCCTGCAAATATTCAGGATTAGTAAAAACGATAACACTTCCAAAAATTGAAAATGGTGAATTTGTCCTTCTTTAAATATCTGGTTACCGGCCAGAAAATAAGAAAAACCATGACTGTAGCATATCGCTGGAAGTGAAAGTTAAACTTGCATTTAATTTTCCAAAAGATACAACAAACTGCCTGAGCTATAAGGTGGAAAGTACAATAGCATCAACATATTTCAACTATAAAGAGATGAGTCTAGCAAGTGATCAGACAGAAGAACAAGAAAATAATGCTTGTAACATGCATTAATTAATATGGTATACATGAAAAAGCTCTAGAATATTTATATATATCGCACCTAGTTTCTTTCTTCATGAAACTGTATGATCTGATCCATTGTTCAAAGGAAATTGTGAATTTCATACAAATTGTTATGCTCATTTTTAAAACATGCACGGAAGTTACTGGCTCATAATAGATAAGTGAACAACTGAGTAAAACTAATGGTTTCTGATTAATGAATAAATGTACTAGCCAATGATAAGAAGGGTTTTCTAAAGCTAAAACTCCCTTTCCAACAAAAAGTATCCGATACACATATGTCATTGACCAATATGTTTCAATGAGTTATTATGAGGACCAGGAAAAAGATTTCATGCTTTTATTTTTCTTAATTTTTCAGACACAAAAATCCATATTTGTGGATTGCATATGAAAATAGAATCAGTCTCATGTCCACAAATGCAAACATTGTTTGTTTCCCAATGAAATATTTCAAGACACATGCAGAGATAGTTAACAGCATAAGCACACTCTAGGTTCCTTCTTTGTACCAAACATATAAGGAACTGTTGAATATAAACTGGGAAAAACCAACCTGCAGCTCTCGATGACAGTGCATCATTTGAGAAATCGGACCCTGTCTCAGCTAATTCCCTGTCCATGAATGCAACTGGAGCAGATACAGATGACAAGAGTCCAATGGAACTATCAGAATCATGGACAGGAACACTTCCAGGGTTACTACAAGACTCTTGTGTTAGGATGTCATTAAATGAATTCTCATGCAGACTATGAGGTTCAGTAAATATTGAACCACTGGAGGAGGCATCTAAAGAAACCCTTTCCAAAGGAGTAACAATAGCAGAGGAATCTGATAGAGAATAGGAATCATCTGCAGGACTGTAACAAGCTGTTTCTGCCTTTAGGGGGCATTTGAGCTTCGCTTCATGAACTGAAATTGCAGGTTCAGGCACACAATTGCAAGCATTTTCCTGATTAGGATCAATGAATTTGCTGGATACTGAAACATGGAATGATTCTTCCTCAACAGAAACACAAGCATTTTCGTTTTTAGAATCAGTAAATTCATTGGATATTGAGGAATGGAGTGATTCTTTCTCTTCCGGAGCAATCAAACCCAAAGCCTCAGGTAAATTGGACTCCACTACAGTATTTTCTTCTGCACTCAAATCAGATGTTTTATTTGTTGAAACATAATCCAGTTTTCCCAAGTCTGACGTGCTCAAATCATTTGCTAAAACATCATTGGTGTTTCCTGGATCAGACTCAAATAAGGATTCCATGAGAGGTGCAGTCACTGGTTGTTTTACAGGGCAGTGTCTGGTGGACGTGTTAGTGTTACTGAGCTGATTCTTCACAGCATTAAAATCACTAGGCTCTATTGATGACTGCTTTATGGGATCCACATGTCCAACACCTTCCACAATACCTATCATTGATTTAATGTAGGTACCACCAACAGCATTTCCTTTTATAGCCACTGCTTGAGCTTCACATCTTACTGTATCCACTATAGGAGGAACAATATCTTGAACAACATCACAAAACTTTTTCATGCTCTCACCCGCAGTCTGAACCTGGTTTTCGACATATTTAACAGTGTTCTGTACAAGAACAGTCATGGTAAGCAAATTGCAAAACAAAGTTTGAGGACTAGTACGTGCAAGTATAGAGTTAATTGATGCAGGGATAATGATGTATTTGCGTGTATGTGCATCGAGAAGTTACACCCGTTCAAGTAAATATGAGCATCAAACTTGTCAATTAGAACAGGAAAAAAGTGAAGAAGCTTGTACATAGAGTATAATTGAATTTCATAACGTACTGTATCCACTATAGGAGGAACAATATCTTGAACAACATCGCAAAACTTCTTCATGCTCTCACCAACATTCTGAACCTGGTTTTCAACATATTTAACATTGTTCTGTACAAGAAGCAGTTCATTTGTAAGCAAATTGCAAAATAAAGTTTCAGAACTAGTACATGCAAGTATACAGCTAGTCGAAGCAAAGATAATGACGTATTTGTGTGTACGCGTATTGTGAAGTTACAACCATTCAACTAAATATGGGCATCAAACTTGTCAGTTAGAACAAGAAAAAAAAGAGGAGAAGCTTGTATATAGAGTATAATTGATTTTTTTTAGCGAGAGAGAGAAAGAGAGAAGTGTACCTGACTCACAATGATATCCACTTCTTGACACATTGTTTCAAACCTCTGATAAATATTCCCAACCCATGCTATACCTTTAGATTTTAAATCCATTATAAATATTTAATGCACTCCAGGAAATATGGCAACAACTGTGTAGAGCACAAGATAGAAATCCACTTTCAGGACTATAACCTCAACCTACATTCATTCAGATAAACTTATCGCATTCAAATATGATAATCAAATAATTATGATCATGTAAGAATTAAAAGAAATAAATTTTTAAAAATCTAGAGAGCAAAAAACCTTCTAAGCACAAGAAATTGGAAAAAAAAATAAAATAAAATTTCATAACACAACAATCAAGGATAGAATCATAAATGGTTAGTCTAATTTGCAATTTCTGTACTTAGTCACTTTATGCATATACAGAAACTAAGGGAAAAAATATAAATAAATCCTTGGATCAGAATTGCATATCTCAAAATAGAAGATTATAACACATAAAATAAAGCAGATACTGATGTAAAACAGAAGAAAATATTTTGAGCATCTTCTAAAAAAAAATATTAAATGATTGAGTAGATGACATAAATTGGAAAATCAAAATCATCAAATCCACATGAGCAAGCTCAAAACTTTTTTTTTCCCATTCATTTAATTTTTCCATCAAAGAAATATCCCCTTTTCTGTATCTTTATTACAGAAGGAGGTTAATATAAAAGGAGGAACTAAAGAATATATCAAAATAAAAGTTCTGGAGAAAGAAACTCACTTGATAATCCGTAAAATTTAGTCAGATAATTGATTCGATTAAAAGAAAGATTATACAGAGATTGATTGAATAACCGAAAACCTACAATTACGGTTGGGCAGCGATCTTCGTCGCCGGAAAGCTTGGCCAGCTACCTCAGGGAGAGTGGTGTTCGGTTTTACAGAGGTTTTGGCCAAATAGGAGGATTTAAAAATAGGGTTTTTAAAAGCTGTTTTGTCTTGTATTTTGCTAATCATTGCAAGGCCGTGTGTGTTTCTCCATGGTCCTTTCAACGATTAGGCGTTTCATGAACGGCGTCGTGCTTTTTTTTTTTTTTTTTTTAAATGTAAATAAATACTCTAGAGAAAAAATATAAATCTTTCTTGACAATCAAGAGTTTTTATTGTAGCAGTAATTATGAATTTTTTTAAATTGCATGCAGTTTTATATTAAAAATATATATAATATTTGAAATTTTAAATTTATATATTTAAAATTGCTTGCAATTATTATTGATTTTTTTTTTAATTTATTTAAAAAGTTAACTTTAATTATTATTTTTTTTTTATTTTTCTTTCCAATATTTTTTAATTTAAAAGTTTTTCTTACTTTTCTTATATAAATAATATAATCATTTTGGAAAATATTTCTATAGTAATAACATAATTTTTAAGTTTGTTTTCTTAGATAGCACAAATTTTGAAAAATTTAGTAAATAACACATTTATATTTATTTTTATTTTTATTTTTTATCTCTCTTTTATTTTTATTTATTTATAAAAAATAAATAAAAAAATATAATTAAAAAATATTACTTATTTTCAGAGATGGTTGGACAGCAGTTCTAATAAAAGATGCTTAGTTGGAAGTTAAATACATATATATAAAATTCCATGTAATAATAAAACATAATTTGTTTTTTAAATCAAAACTCAACACTTTTTTTTAATATTTCATCAATTTTCTTTTTTAAATCTTTGTTAACATAGAATTTTATTTCATATTTTTTTAATAATATTTTTTGTAAATTTAACATTTAAAATTTTTATTTCATATTAACAACGTGTTCTAAATGGATTCAAAAAATGGGTAGCACCTTCAAGCAATATACACATTCAAATTAATTTTCGTTTGAGTCAAATAGATCCAATTTTGAAGGTAAAATTTTGATAAAAGTTATTTAATTTGATATCAAAATAATTGTGTAAAAAAATATGTAATTCATCCATTTTGCAAAACATGTCATTTTGTGAAATTTATTTTATTCTAAAATATGTGTCACTTTATATGTAATAAATGATAAATTTCCTTTTTTTTCCATTTTTTCCCTCATATTTCTTAAAGTAGTTGAATTTTAATATATAAAATAATTTATTGTATTTTGTAAATACACTATTAACACGACAATAAAATGATCAATTTTCTACTTGAAAGTTTAGTATGTAAATTAGTCCCCTCACTGACACTTAGGGTCCCCTTTTATAGGAGAGTTAAGTCAGCAGGTTTTCGAAATTCTTGCACCCAGCAAGATTAAGTAGGCCCCAAGAATATCGAGGCCCAAGAATCCCAAAATTATCGGGGTCAATAGATTCTAAATATCAAGGCCGGTTGCCTGGAGGCCGGATGTTACTAAGGTCGGCTGACTTCTATCAGCCAACCCTCTATTTCTGTCTAACAAAAGAGGACGACCCTCACTTAAGGTAAGACTCTAAGAAAAGTCAACTACTAGGAACGACTTATACTACTCAATCCATTTATTACTTAATTAAGCTTAAAAGTGTCATATTTTACAAAATGTAGGGACTAAGTTTATCATTAATTAAATAATAAATTTGAAATGAAAAGAATATATTTAATGTATTAACTTATTTTGTTAATAAATTATATCAAATAATATTATTAAATTATACACAAATATTCGAAGAAGTATTTTTCTTTCCAAGAGAAAAAATGAATTTTATTTACAAATTTAAATATAGTAAAAAAATTACTTTATTTTTAACTTTATTTTATTTTTATTATTTATTTGATATTTTAACTTATTATTAACATAATAAATTTAGTATAATTTATTAATTATTATATAAAATATTAATTTATTTAGTAATACCCAGAAAATAATATAATGTTTCCCAAATGTTTATAATATTTATTTCAGTATTAACTAATTAATAATTATAATATTATTTTAACATTACTTATAATAGCAAGTTGAAACATTTTTTAATAATAATTATTGATTATAATAATAATTTATTATTAAACTTAAAAAAAAATATTACAAATGACACATGAATATTTACTTGTGCCAACTCATCTTCTAATTCGTTTGAAATTATATATGTTATGGATGGATTGTTATTTTCAGATAATTTTTAGAAAAAAAATATATAATTTTGTTCATGTGAAATTTTTTACTTCCGTATTTTAAAAAATTATATTATTTTATATTTTCTTATTGACAATAATTACGAAAATTAATAAGTCATATTTTATCTGAATCGTTTTTTGTCCTAATTACAAATATGACATTAATTTTAACTAATATAACACCAATATGCTATCGATTGATTGAATGGTATTTTAGCATTTACGGCGAATATATTTTCTCATACAATTTTTTTATGGGAAAATAAGGATGTTATTTTCCTAAGGTATTTTATTGTTTTAAATGGGTAATGTTAAACAGAATTAGCTTTTTAAAACGAAAAATTTGCCAATTTGCGCAAATATTAAACAGTAAAAAAAACCAACAGACTACAAAAAACTTGTCACAAATTACCAATAATATTGTTCATACAAAGCTGAAACATAACAAAAATGGTGGGTTGTAGGCAAGATTTTTCCCATAATCAAAACATTAATGATAACACAAAGTAACCCATGAATATAAAAATATACACATATGCATATGCTTATAACATCACTAAATTTATAATCCACCTTCCCTTATTTACCTTCAGATTTTGAACGATCCTTCTTCACATCAGCACAAATCGCTAAGAACCATAATCGACTCTTATCATCACCAAGTGCTTTTTCCTTAATCACTTGCTCCGAGTCTATCTCTACATCAGAACAAATTATACAAAAACAACTTCTTTTCATTTTCTTCTTATCGTTCCTCTTTGCATCCCCGTAAATTGCTGGTGTCCCAGTTTCCGGCATAGAAGACTTAGCACCCTCAAAACTATCCATACTAAAGATATATTCTTCCACTTCCTCACGCAAATAAATAGATATATGTGTGTGTGTGTGTGAAAATTGATGTTGATGGAAATGTCAAACTAAGAACATGAGGCCATAGTTTTGACAAGAAGGGAAATTAATAATAATAATAAGGTTAAGAACTTAATTAGCAAGTAATTGCATGTCCAAATTGTATTGGATTAGTTGCCTACGTAAGTGCAAACGTTGAATAGATATCAACTAATTAAATTATTTGTTGAATACATTCTTTGCTGCTCCAAACAGGCTTTTAGGCCTCCGGTCAGTCAGGGGTTGACATTGATGCTCTACTTTTTAGTCTATTAGCTGCAACAAGGGCTGCGGGGTCGAGTGCTTGCCCCTGTTGGTTGGATCAGGTCCCCCAGTTCACATGAGTCAAGTCATTTCACCCTCCATCTGCACAACTACAATATTTGGCTTACACTTATATATTTTGCAATGCTATCTTATTTAATCAATGTGAGACAAAATTCATTTAGCTTAACTCTCATTTCCCAACAATTTCTCATTCAAAATTTCCAATAATCCCCCACATGAATGAGATGTTGTCTATCTAGGTGATGGTGTTCATCACCTGATCCCTGCATAGAGAAAGTAGGTTTTAACCCTTTGAACTCTCTGTCTGCTTTACTAAACTGTCTAGTAGACACGATGTCCTTGAATTGTCCTACCAGTTGTTATTGTGCATCATAGCTACAATCCTGTACCATTTTTGGGACTACTTTTTCTTCTAGTTGGTATTGAGGTGAATAAGGTGTTCTGCAAATATGAGTAAATTTCACGAGTTCGAGCTCGGCTCGCGAGTTTGGCTAGTTTTGAGACTCGCGAGCTTGGCTTGTTTTAGGCTCGCGAGCTTGGCTGTTTTATGTTGCTGCTCAAGTTTGAGCTCGCAAATAAGCTTGAATTCGAACTCATCTCGAGCTTGAGTTTTAGCTCACAAATAAGCTCGAACTAGTTTCCTGCTACTATTCGAACTCGTTAAGAGTTAGTCAAAAATGAATCGTTAAGAGTTAGTCAAAAATGAAAGAAAATTCATTTTTAATGTCGTTTCAGTGAGAAAATGAAAATGGTAGTTTCAGAAAGAGAAATGAAATAACAAAAAATGAAGTGAAAAGACGGGTGACTTAGCTGAAGCATATTTTTTAGTTTAATAGGCTCGCGAGCTTATTTAACAAGCAATTCGCAAACCGATTAAACGAACGAACTTTTTTAAACAAGCTACTCGTGAGCTTTTTTAAACGAACTGTTTGCGAGTCTAACTACTCGGCTCGAGCTCGGCTCGTTTGTTAAACGAGCCTAAATTTTCGTCTCGTTTATTATCGATTTAAGCAATGAGTCGAGCTTTTATCGAGCGAAAACCGAATCGCTTGCAAAGTTCATTTGCAGACCTAAGTAACACTAAGAAGCAAAGTTGGAAGCTGAAAGTGCTGTCTTTTTTTGTCATAGAAATTAATTAAACAGTAAAATACTGATCCCTAAACATTTAACATAATTTTCCCAATTAATTTATTCCATTATTTCACTGTTTAATTAATTTCTATGTGCACACAACGACAAAAAAAGACAGCACTTTCAGCTTCCAACTTTGCTTCTTAGTCTTTCTGAAAGACATTCTTTAACTTTTTCATTAAACAAAAAAACACACTTTGAGAATTTTCAAGGTTAGCACTTAGCATAAGATTGCGTTCTAATGAAAAATCAACTAGAGGGGATTGATGATTACAGATAGAAATAAACAAAATATAGATAATTAGAGTCAAAAAACATAAGTTTATTCAACCCTGATACTGGTTGTAATTGTTTTGGTAGTTGGACGGAGCACCTTGGGGGTGGTGAGGCATGCCTTGATGACCAGGGCCATTCTCAAAGTTCTGCTGCATGTTACCTGCCATGTTATTAGACCATCCTGAATTTTGAGGGTAGCTATTCGGTGGTGGTGGTGGTCCACCTGAGTACCCCTGCTGTGGTGGGGGTGGAGGTCCAGCCGGGTAGCCCTGTGGTGGCCTATTCGGATAGCCCTGAGGTGGTGGAGGTGCAGGCGAGTAACCCTGCTGCGGAGGACCGCCAGAGTAACCCTGAGGCGGCGGTGGAGGTCCACCAGAATAGTTTTGAGGTGGCGCCGGAGGTCCACCAACTGGAGCCGGCCTTGGGCCCTGATTATCTCGGTTCTGCATGTTCTCCCTTCTCCTCTCAAAATTTCTTGATCGATCAAAGTTTCGAGGCCTATCATTGCGCTTATTTCTCTCATTTGCCCTAGCATTGTTTTTAATCCATTCCTCGTGGTACTTTGGATCATATGGAACGGCTTGGCCATTGATGAATGGCTCTCCTGTAATGAAGAGAAAGAATAAGATAGAATTAGGTTGGGCGAGTGATGATACAGTAGCAAAATATAAACTTGCACTTCTCAAAATGTGCATGAGCAGCGAACGGAGCCTTACACACCTTATTAAACTAAATTTTAAAGCACCAGAAAACCAAATAATAACTTCCAACTGCTTTCTAATAATAAAATCAAAAGCACTTTTCGCATAAGAAGATATAAAAAAAGCTAAAGACAGGTCTCATTCAAAACCAATTATATAACACAACAATACCAAGAAGATGATATAAACTGAGATTCTAAAGGAAATCGAAATTACTGATATAAATTGCTATTAAATAGAACAGGAGAGCTCACCTCCATAATCTTTGTTCTTCACATCCAAATATGAATCAGGAAGAACCCAACGAACATGGGGCAACTCTGGGAGATAAAAGGAAAACCAAATCGCATTAGTGATCAAACTGCAATTACAAATCATAACAGCAAAAACCACATCTACTACCTTTGATCTTATAAGAAAGTTCTTCAGACACAAGAGCTCCAAATGCATAATAGCAACGGGTCGAAACCGAATATATCTTCATTCGTGCTTCTTGCTCACTGTCATTCAAATTAGGAACAACTAACATGAATACACATAACATCAATCCTGACCATTCTCGCTAAGGAACATACAGTAAGGGGAAAAAATTGAAGGATTCAACTATATATGGAAAATATAAAATTAAATGAAATTTTTCATCAATAAAACAAAATCAAAATCAGGGTTTTGATAAATCACAAAAAAAAAATCAAAAAAAAAAGATAATACAATTACATAAACTTGAAATCAGAAATTAAAGAAAAATTAAGCCCCTAAATTAACATCCTCACAAACAAACAAAAATAAAAAAATACCTTCCGACTATTTGAGCAAGAGTTTTGATGTAGTAGTCTATGATCTCGTCACGGGTGGGGTCTCCTTCAGGCTTATCCATGACCACGAGCCAGTGCTCGAAATCGCAACCATCGAGCAAGATGGTTTCCTTTGGAGGGCGATTAGACCAGTTGGGGCTAGGGTCGTTGAGAGACGACGTCGTAGCACGGGTGGAGAAAGACCGACTGTTGATAGGTCGGTGGACATCGGAGGCAACGAAGGAAGTAGCGGAGGAGAGAGGGCGGAGATAGCGGAGGAGAGAAAAAGGGCGAGAGGCAGTAGTGGGAGTAGAAACGGAAAAGGAGCGAGAGAGAAGAAGAGTGGCGGTGGGTCTGAGGAGGAGAGAACGAGAAAACAGCTGAGTCGCCATTCTTAGTATTTTAGGTTTGATAGGAATTGGGGGAAGGAGGAGGGTTTTGAAGGGTTTTATAGACGGGGCTCCAATTAAAATGAATGCTTTGTGGAACCGATAGTATTATAAGAGCTCTTTTTTTTTCATTTATTACTAAGAGGTATTAAGCTAAACTAATTACAACCTCGATGAAATTAATATACTAGCTGTAAATCAGATAAGTATATTTTATTTGTTTCAAAAAAAAATATTTTCATTTTTTATTTTTCTTGAGTGGAATATTTTCTTTTTTTTTTTTTGAAAATAACATATTTTTTAACTAAATAAAAGAAAAAAAAGTTAACTGACAAATAAAAATAATTTTTTGACAGAAGGAATTACTCTAGTCCCCAAAATTTATTATCTATTTCTAATTTAATTCCCTGAGTTTTAAAAATTAGATTATTCCATTATACTCTTAATCATTTTATAGATGGATTCATAATAAAATTAAAAGGAAATCCCATATTATTATGTATATATAAATATTCCTCAAAAAAAAAAAAAAGTATGTATATAGTAAATAAAAAACTTGAATAGCAGGAATTTCTTTATTTACTAGAATAATTTCATATACAAAAATGAGTAAAATCATAACGAAAATTGAAAAAAAAAAGAATAATATTTCATCTGTTTCTATAAAATCTAAAAAGCAAAATGAAATAACAAAGCAGTCGATAAGCAATAATAAAACCCAGCATTATTCCTAAATTACTCCATTTCTGTGATTCTTTTAAACCTTGCTGCTTCAAAAACTCACTTCCATACAATTTGCATACTCCTCCACTATCATCCATTTCTATGCATCTTCTGCTACCTTCATCTCCTCCATACTCATTAATCAAGAAACACTCAAATGGGTACTTAAATAAACTCAAATAATGCATGAAAATCCAATAATTAGGGATTCTATTCTTTGATATAAAATACCCAGAAAATAAAAAGAAAGATCCCATCAGCCCTGAAATTACTGAAGTACCCATGATGAAATTTGGCACCAATGCGCTGAAACAGGCTACAAAAGAATTTGACATCAAAAGCACCATCCAAACCACTAAACAGAAATAAAAAAACCCATCTGTTTC
Organism: Croton setiger; assembly: GCA_948099555.1. Classification (NCBI taxonomy): domain Eukaryota; kingdom Viridiplantae; phylum Streptophyta; class Magnoliopsida; order Malpighiales; family Euphorbiaceae; genus Croton; species Croton setiger. Next base: position 13,435 of record CANUEY010052996.1, on the reverse strand, counting down.
TCTTCTTAATCCAATTAGCCAATAAACTGGGGCAGAGTATAGAAATCCAACTAGTAAAAGGAAAGGAAGAAATACGAGAGTGTTTGATATAACATAAGAAGATGTTCTGTAAGCACTTCTTGATGTTTCTCTCATTAAAATTCTTCTTTCTTGCAAGAAAATGGGTAATCCTTCTGTTGATGAAGATAGCAAGAAAGTAAGACTGAATGCAAAAAATCCAAGTCGAGTTTGTAAAGCATTTTTCCCTTTTTGATTTCCTACATTTAAGAATATTGTACCAAGTAAAGTTCCAGCTACTAATGCTTGTATTATTCTTGTAGCAAATAATTGTTTTGTTCTAAAAATATTGCTGCAGAATCTTTTTCCCAGAATCAAAACCTCCTCCCGCCGCGAATTTACTATCTTTCTTGTTGTCTCCTGAAATTCTAGCTCTTGCTTATTGTTTCTTTCTGGACTTGTAGATTCACAAATGCTTACAGAAACAGAATTTTGTTTGTTCAATGTTTGTACAACATCGATGGCGAATTCGAGCACATTGACATGGTTAGGAATATAGTGGCCCAAAGATTTAAGTCTTTGTTCGAGAAAAAGTAATGAACCATTATGCATAACAAGTCCATTTGAAAGCAAAACGATATGATCTAACAACTCGAGAATTCGAAACCCGGGTTGATGAATTGTTAGAACAATAGTCTTACCTTGATTAACTGCAATTTTCTTAAGCAAAGTTATGACATGTAGAGCAGAAGCTGAATCCAAACCTGAAGTAGGTTCATCAATTAAAACCACTGAAGGGTCATGTACTAAATCGACTCCAATCGAAACTCTACGCCTTTCGCCACCAGAAATTCCTCCATGATTACTGCTTGTTGATCCATCACCAATTCTTGAATTTGCAACATGTTCTAATCCAAGTTCTTTCATGAGCCTATTTACTCTATTAGTGGCTTCTTTTGCCCCTCCATTTAGCCTTAGAAGTGCACTATACATTAGTGTTTCCTGCACGGTAAGTAATGGGAATAATGCATCATCTTGAGTAACATAGCCTGAAATCCTTCTGAACTGTTTTGCTTTCATCGGCTTGTAATTTACAAAAACATGATTGGAGACTTCATTGTTAGAAATCTTTCCTGCAAGAATTTCTAGTAATGTTGTTTTGCCTGCACCACTTGGACCAGCAATGACAGTAATTTCTCCAGGCTTAGCCTCACAACTTACTTCTTTAAGAATAAACTTAGCAGGTTTATTCTGAATTTTACCAAAACAAACCCATTTCATTTCATCAAATTTGGTGCACAACTTGTAGGATAAATTTTGGGTTTGTAGTGTATAAGAGATTTTCCGGACACCGGGAACCGGTGACTTCACCGGTAGATCCATGAAGAGCTAGAAGAAGAGGAGTTGTAGAGAAGGATGGTGAAAGTTGGATGAATATTGAATAAGAGAAGAAGAAGAAGAGGAGAGGAGATGAGATGAGCTAACACACCAAATTGGGTGTCACTAAAGAAATGGTACAAAACTAAATATAAGTGCATACAAAAAGGGAATACTTGTTTTATTGGGCTAAAAATTAGGAAATTTTGGGATATGATGAAGTGCAATTGTAATTTCATAATGTTGGTGAGGTTTGGAGAGTTTTGGGAGTTGCAAGAAAAGAAAAGAAAGAAAGGAAAATAATAAAAGAGTTAGCTTGTGAAGTATGTATATTTGGTGAGCTGAATGTTGACTGTGTAGAGTTGGTGTTGGTATGGTTACATCTTCCTCCAACCTTATACCCAAACTCAATAGATAAAAAGTGGAATGACATTACTTTGGATCTCTTTCAAACAAGGAATGTTAAAAAAAGTGTACCAATATCTACAAGTGAATGTTCTTCATGATTTAGCCCAATCATATAATGGATTGGCAAACCAACTTTTACATACAAGAATTTGGAAATTTTAAGGGAGCATATCATATAAGTAGTCGCAGTTAGAATATAAAATTAGTAATAAGAATATAATTATATTTATATATAATATATAATTTAATTAAAATGTAGCTGTTTATATTTCTATTTGTTTATTTAGTATTTGTTTATTTAGTGTTTGAAAATTCAATGAACACATTACGAATCTTGTGGAGTTTGAAAAATGGAGCTAGATTGATTAAACTAGTTCAATTTTATTATCTTAGGAAAAATAATTTTAGAAATCATTTATACAAAATTTATCTTCTGAACTGGTAATGATCATAAGTGATTATTTGCTAGTCAAACTAAGTTTCAAGACTCTCTATCATTTTTTTTATGTTATATTCTGTTTTTTAATATTACTACTTTACAAAGGTGTAGATGAATTTTTATATTTGCACATTTATCTTACTTTTTTTTTTAATAAAACTTTGTATAAACAGAACAGAATAAGTATATATTATAAATAAAATTATTAAACTATAATAATTATTTTTTAAAAATAAATTATAATTATTAACTATGATTATTTTTAATAAATAAAAACTCAATATTATTTATTATTTCAATAAGATTATGGTCTTGATAATTTAATTAATAATTTAAAACTGAATAAAAAAGTTGCAGATAAAAACTAATGAAATTTGTAAATGATCTGTTTGAGTTCCAACTGCTATTTGCTGCTCAATAAATAATTTAAAAAACAAATAAACTGTGGAAACATAGTTATGCTGCATTGAATAGCAAAAAGCGCCTTCTAAACGTCTATTAATCATGGCATGTTGCAGTACCAACAAATTTATTAAACATGTAATTCTCCCGTTTGACCTAATAAAAGCGCCCCTAAAAAATGTCATTTGCTGTTCAACAAAATTATCATTACCAATATTAAAGTTTAACCGTATATTAGTTATTTTAGTTATTTTAGGTGTCTAATTTACATGATGTTTTAAATTCAAGTTTTGAGAATATAGAATTTAGTACGGATAATTTTCTCGTTTTTAGTGCTCATATTTAACTCAGAATTTATAATAGTCGGAATTCATAATTTGGTGATTAAAAATTAGATGGTTAAATAAAAAAATATTTGAGTTTAAAAGAATAATTATTATCTAATCCCTCAAATTTTTACCAAATTAATATTTGATCTTAAATTTTTCAATAATTTTATCCTTTAATTTTTACATTTCCCTTTAACTTTTTAGAGACTAAATTGATATTTTATAATTTTAATTTAAAAAAGTAAAAATTTTATAAACATAAAACTAGAGTTGCCGTCTGACTTCCACCATCCTTGATTTTCACCACCGAAAGTAATCACATGAGCTGACTAACATCATGGTCACCAAAAACGCTCGAGACAGCGAGAGAACCAGTCAAATTAAAATGGTTTGGTTCAATTGTCAGATATAATGGTAAGCGAAATATGAGAAGAAATAACCGAATTTATAAGTTTATTTGTGTTAATGCAACCTAATTGATTATAAAAGTGGAAGTAAGATTGAATTATATTTGAACAGACTATAAATTTTTTTATAGACTTGCAAATTTATATTTTTCTCTCCTTCCAAATTATTGCTCATTCTTATTTGGAAATGTCACTCAAGTAACATCTTATCTGGGGACTTCTTACCTGCTTTTAGGGTATACACTAAAACCAATAGACTCATACCCCATTGTACATAATACTACCTCATTCTCTCTTTCTCTACATTTTCTCTGCTCTTAGCCTTTGTTTGTCGTTCTTGGTGGGCTTCTGTCGACAATACTTTGCTTTCTTTATATCTCTTTAAATGTGTATTTTTTTTTTCTGTCGTTTAGGGTAGTCATGGTCACGGGCCGGTTATGGGCCTCGGTCCTCCAGGTCACGGTTAGGGTTAAGGTTGGTCCGCTGGGCTACCGAACCACTTGTTAACCGACAGTTCGATTAGACGGTTCATGACGGTTTATGGTTCGTAAATTTCTTGAACCTTAACCGGACCGCCGGCTGAACGGTTCGATTACAGTTCGGCTGGTTAAAGTTTTGCTGTAGGCTGGGCCGGTTAGCCGGCACATAGCCTTGTCTAGTTTAGGGTCTTTTTTCTTCATGCTCTTTAGCTTTCTATAAAACAATTAAAAGTTACTAAAACACCCAATTTTTTTCCGAACACCTCTTTTTGGTCAATTTTGTTATTGAACGACAAGCTCCTTGGTCGTTTTGGTAATACAACGGCCGTCATTCAATTCAAGAACAAACAGACACACACATGCAATCTCCAATTTCGTGAATTTAAAACCAAACCAGACGATCTCCATATGGCTCCATCCAATCCAGTGGGAAGAAAGGAAGTCGTAACTCTATAATTTAGAGAAGGATGAAGCTTAGCTGCTCTATTTTTTCTGTTGCTCGCATTCCCTATCTTTCTGTTTCTTCTAATCTATGCAAATCCATTTGCTGTTCTTCTGTACCATTTTCAAGAACCTCGTCTTCCCTAAAACCCAAAACCCCATTATTTTTAAGGCCAGCTGCGCATTCACCCTCTTTATCCGACCTCAGAACATGGCATGACTGGGCAAAAAACCTTGCTTCCTCAATTGGCTCTTCTTTTGTGGACTTGGATAATGGCCCGGACTCTACTCTTCTTCGCAGAGAACTCAAATGGCTCATAGAAGACTCACTTGAAGACCCTTCAATGATATCTCAACTGGGTATTGAAAATAATATAATGGATGTGAGGTTAAGGGCAAGTTTGGATGAACTGTATGTTCTTTGGAGGCAGAGGATTGAAAAGAGGAGACCCTTTCAGTATATTGTGGGGTGTGAACACTGGAGGGATTTGGTGTTGAGTGTAGAAGAAGGGGTCCTGATTCCAAGGCCTGAAACTGAATTAATTGTTGATTTGGTGAAAGATGTGATTTTGAATTGTGGAGAGTTGGGAGAAGGTCTGTGGGCGGATTTAGGGACTGGTAGTGGTGCTATTGCTATTGGTATTGGGAGGATTTTGGGAAATCAGGGAAGAGTATATGCTACTGATATAAGTCCAGTTGCAGTTTCTGTAGCTACTTTTAACGTTCAGAGATATGGCTTACAGGTATGTGAATTTATCATAATTGCAATGCATTATTGTGTGTAATACATTGTTTCTTCTTTCATTCTTACTTTGCTGTTGTGTTCATTTATTAATAATTGTTTGATTGTCGTATCTGTCAGTTGCTGAAACTTTTTTTATTTATTTATAATTGCTGAAAGCTTGAGTTGGTGCGTCTTCTTTGAATCTGTCTGGTCAACTGGAATTCGAGTGAAATTGTTGGCTTGATGTAGAAATTGCTCAACTGTGATAAGTTGAACTTGCCATGATAAGTGATGCGTTAACCTGTGATTTATCAACCTTTGAAGTGATTCTGGTCTTTAGTGGATATGTAGACTGAATCAGGTGATCAGGCAGATGAGGATTCGGTATTATAACGTGTCTAGCTGTGCAAGTTTACTTGGATTTCAATGGGAGATTGCAGGTTTGTTTATATGGTTAATTTTCTTTGAAGGTCTTGGGCTTTCATTTCAAGTGCAGCTTTGTTAATTGTTTTTCCATTAACTAGAGCTATACTTTTGCTTAAGGTTCATGATAAATGTCTGTTGCTTATGAATTAAATGGTGGGTGCCCATTGGGGTGCTGTTTAGTGTCACTTTTGTCGCAATATGTTATGTGGCAAATACTCAACCCTTGGACCAGACAAGATTATATGATGGATGTTTCTTCTGTAAAGAAAAGAAAACGTTAAGTCCAAAGAATGACGTTAACAGTGTAGTTTTTTTTTATTTTTTATTTTGAACTCATGGCTAAATTTGTACCATTTATCCTTGCTTTCTTCTGTGTACCACTTTGCCTGAGTTGATCATCTTATGTCACTTTTAACCTCTGATCTAATGTTCAAATCAGGACATTATTGAAGTAAGAGAAGGATCTTGGTTTGAACCACTAAAGGATGTTGAAATGAAACTAGCTGGTGTTGTTAGTAATCCTCCGTATATACCAAGTGATGATATCTGTGGGTTACAAGCTGAAGTGGGTCAACATGAACCAAGACTTGCATTAGATGGTGGGGTTAGTGGCATGGATGATCTTCTATGTCTCAGCAATGGAGCTGCTGCCATGCTGAAACCTGGGGGCTTTTTTGCTTTTGAGGTATCATATCATGTCTTGTTTACTGCGTCGAATTCTGTACTATTCATCTTCAGGTTATGGATCATAATATAGTTTCATTTGATTTTTCCCATTATTATTTAATACTTTCATGCAAATTAGCTTATGCAGACATTTTTATACAAGTTGTCATAGGAATTGTTTGGGGGCTTCATAAGTTGGTTTTATTCATATGCTAAGATGCTAATAGAAATATCAGTACATCCCAGAATATTTAATTTACTTTGTATTTCATGTCTTAAGTTAAAGTAGAAAACAAAAAAATATTCAGCACATTCTAAAATCATCAAAATGAGGTGTGTGCTATTTGCAATTAATTTTGAAAAATCCTAGATTATGACAATTGGAATTAGGAAATTAAAGAATCAGTTTTCCTGAGCTGCTACATTAGCGCGCTTTGTAAGATTGGTGATATGGTCTAGACAAAAGCTGACTCCTTCAATTTATACGGCCTTATTTCCCTTTTTCTTATTGCAGACAAATGGCGAGTGGCAATGCAAGTTTCTTGTTGATTACTTGAAGAATAACAGTCCTGGAACCTTCTGCAATGTGAATATAGTATCTGATTTTGCTGGCATTCAACGGTTTGTGACAGGATTCCGTCAATAGGCAATACATTGGATAAGTACCATGTGTTGCCATCAGGAAAAGAGTGAAAATTTCAAGTTTTGTGTTTCTCATTAGGTAAATTTTACAATTTAGTTATTCTTGAATTTTGGTTTTGCCCCCCTCCTTTACATTCCCCTAGAATGGTCCTAATTGAATTCTCTCCTTTCATAATGTCAAAATCACTGGAAAAGCTATATTTGTTTTATTTGTAATTTAAGTCAATTTAGTTAAAATTTAGATGTTTTGCTGCGTATGCCCATCCATATTTGGAAGTCAGCATTTGAGTTGGTTGGGAAATTTTTGGAAACCATTCTATTCTGAAGCCAAATTGATTTTCCTTTATGATTCGAGTATTCATATCATATTATATTTTGCTGTAAGTGTTGCTTCAGTGAAAGTTATTGATGGCTATTGACACCTCTTTTCTCTATTTAACTTGCATTATCACCTCTATGATTTCTTATTCAAATGCTAAAAAAAAAAAAAAAAAGAAACATATAAACCAAGTAGTTTTACACGAAGATTATTAGAGTTTTCTTGAGCTTGTGAGAACTGCAAAACACCAATAACAAGTAAGACATGTATATTATCCAGTCAGAAGACTGTAAATTAATTAAGCTAAATGCAGAATTTTTATGGTATCTGACAATTCAGTTCCTCTTCCTTGTTTTGGAAAATAATGTTGATTTGAGTGATTACTTTGCAGATGCTCTTGTTATGCTTTCCATTGCTAGGCCCCAGGAAGGCTAATGAAGGAGCTTTTGAACTGGTTCTTGTTATTTCCATTCAATGAATCTCAAACTCACTGTTCAAGGAGTATCTTATTCATAAACTAAAGTAATACAAGAATGTTCAGAAATTAGTACCTGGATCTGGATGGAACAGGACAAGTTGATTTGTCAATGCGCCTGTCAAATTTTTTGCAGGTTTGTTGTGTTTTATGTTACTTATCATTTTTCTACCTCAATTTGCTGGCCAGGGGCTCGTTTTGAAAGTATAAAAGAATATGTTTTTAGTTTGGTGTTAAAAAAAGGTAGCTTTGTTTAACATCAAACCTCGAAGAGAAAAAAAAAAAAGTGGTTGTCTTGTGTATTACGTTCTAAAGTGTGAACTCTCCAGTTTCAGATTGCCTCATATTGAACAATAGCATAGCTGGTTTCTGGATTTCTATCCACTATTCAAGCTTTATGCATACCCATTCCAAGGTTTTGGTTGAATCAAGTTTGAAGAGTTGCATACAACACATGCAATGATGAGGAGAATGAGGCTTTTGTAGAGGTGTATGTGATTTCCTGAATAGTTAGAAAAAGAGTTCTCAAACAGTGATTCTGTAAAATTCTCTGATCTTGTGGTTTGTATTTGAAGTATCATTTAAAATTTTGGCATCTGCATTTTTGGATTAATAATACTCTCCGTTCCTTTATCAAAAACATTTATAAAGAACTGAACTGTCCCTTACGAAGTCAATAACCTGGTTTAAGATTTGTTTTAAATTATTAATAGAATATAAAATTAAATGATGAGTTATACAGCAAACAAATATAATAAAAATGAAATTAATCAAAAATTGAAATTCTAAAATGAAACTGGGAAAAAAAAAGACCTTGAAATGGACAGAAGTTTTTTTCCTTCAGAAAGTGTGGAAAAATTCTTGCTTTTCAGAACAGTATTTACAAGGACAGCCTCATCCCACAAAAGACCAAAAAACAAAACAATGAACACAAAAATAGAACCTATTTTAAAGCCCCTTTTTCCCCATAAAAAAACTGAAGAGTTAATTACTTCTGTCATAAATAGAATTAAAGGTCATAGTAGCATGAGAAGTAGCCATTGCTGAGGACGAAGAAGAATCGTCAAGTTTGCTTGAACCAGCAGAACCTGTAGCAGAAGAAGAGACCTTAGCTTTCTTTCCTTTGTCACTGCCTCTGAAAGCTATGAACTCAGAGAGAAGGCCAGGTCTTGATATCTTATGATCAGTCACGTCAATCTCGCCGGTTAGCATCTGAACCACAGTAGACATAGTTGGTCTGAGCTTTGGCATGTCTTGTGTGCAAAGAAGTCCAATCTTCAAGTATCTGCGAACTTCTTCTGCATCGTAATCTCCATTCAGCGATTCGTCCACCAAACTCAGAACTTCTCCATTCTCATGCGATTCCCATACCTGCAATTATCATATTTTCTTAACAATAATAATCACAACATCTCTTGCTCATCCACCAACAACCTAATACGATTTTGAAACCTACAACTAGGTTCATCGAGGAGATTATCCACCAGTAATATTTACACGCAAGAGCAAAAAAAGATATTTTTTCTACCTTTTTCACCATAAAATATAAATTTTAGCTCAGTAAAGAGTACCATTATCAGATAAATTCATAGTAAACTTAGAAAAGCACATACCCGTTCAAGAAGATATTGCTCTTCTGGGGGTAGCCGCCTGTTTGTATTGGATCTCCCACAAACAATTTCTAGGACCAGAACACCAAAACTGTATAAATCAGCTTTCCTTGTCAGCTGACCTCTAATTGCATATTCAGGCGCCAAATAGCCGCTACCAAAAATAGAAAAAGATCTGACTTAGTAATACACCATCCAAAAATCATTTCATGTCGTTAAACAGTCATGATTATAACATTTTAACGATCCTGATAACATGTTACCACACTGTTCAGAGTAATTTGACAACATAAGGGTAAACATTAAACACTGGAATATAAAATTAACAGAAATCAAGTGTGATACCAACCATTTTAAGCATTAAAGGAATAATCTAAAAGCTGGTGAATTTCACTGATTTTAAAGTTATTACACATATTCTAAGGAAATCTCAAGCAATAAGATAACCCATTTTTAATACTATAGAATTTGCACACACTAATGCAACTGAGAGTTCTAGTAGGTTATACTGAACTACATAACTAAGGCAGTGATTTTAACAGTCGCGTACCATCAAGTATAATACAGCTGTACTCAGATGCAAAATTTAATTGATTCCATGTACACTTGAAAGGATAGTATTTTAGAATGTATAACTTACGCAGTTCCAGCTACACGAGTGCTTATATGAGTCAAGTTGGCTGGGAAAAGCTTTGCAAGACCAAAATCTGAAATTTTGGGCATGAGATTTTCATCAAGGAGGATGTTGCTTGCTTTGATGTCCCTATGAACAATATGTGGACGGACTTCTTCATGAAGAAATGTAAGACCCTTTGCGACACCTATGCATATTTCGCGCCTGGCAGGCCAACTGAACTGGATTCCACTACGTCTTCCACCTGTTAAGGCAGAGAGAAAATTATTATCAGCTGAGAAATTGACAAGTCTAATCAATAACAAAAGGTGTTTACCAAGAAGCGTTTGTGCAAGGCTGTTATTACTGAGATAGCCATAGACCAAAATTCTATGATCTTCTTCAACACAACAACCATACAATTTAACCAGGTTTTTATGCTCTATATCTGCAATTAATTTTATTTCTGTCAAAAATTCCCGCACCCCTTGTCTTGAGTCAGCTGATAGTAGTTTTATGGCCGCAACAGTCCCATCTTTGAGCACTCCCTGATCATTTTAAAGCAAAGTTTATCAAAGTGAGCATCTGCATTTAAATCAAGAAAACTCCTAACATAGTCATATTCACCCACTAATGGAATCACCTTGTAGACAGAACCAAAGCCTCCCTCTCCAATTTTGTTGGCCAGATCAAAATTTTCAGTTGCTATTCGTAATTCTTTGTAAGAGTACAAGTTTATATTCTGCACACTTGAAACTACTGTAAATATAAAAGACAAAGAGGACTTTAGAGAAGTATAAAAAGCAAGTTTATGTAATTATTTATCCATATCAATTCAGTCACTTAAACTACAATAAGCAGGTGATTGCAGAAATCAATTCATTTGACGTACACACACCAGATAATATCCGATAGAAGAAAAAATTCCATATGAATGCTGCATACCTTCATCAACTTCTGTAATATGTTTAGGTGGGGAAGATCCCTTCTTTTTGAAACATTGAAAGAAACAAGTCATCACCAGAATGTTTATTAAATTGAACGACTCCACTAATACTTGTAACTTGCTTGTCTTGCAAAACTGAAAGGAAAAAAAAAAGGGTTCATAGAACCAAATACCTTATAATATTATTACTTTTTGATTTTCTAGATCTTATTCAACAATACCAATACCCCCAAAATATTATTCTAATTAATATTCATTCACAATCACAGATTTTGCAAGAATAACAGGAAATGAAATTCTTTCTCTCTTCATTTCTATAGAATTCAGTCCATCTTCCTAAAACCTCAGATAATGGACAAGCATATGGGTCATATTTCTTCCAAGGAAAATATATACATCAGAGCCCTCAAAATATGGATACCTTCTGAAGAAAATGAGAAGAGCAGGTATAGAAGCCAGGGAGCAAAAAAAAAAAATTGGTAAAAACCAATATCAGAAAGAAACTAAACTTTAGCACAAATGAAATGCTTAATTCATGTGTAGAGTAAATAAATCACAGAACTATAGGCCCCAAAGTAAAAAAATTCAATGAGCAAACAGAATGAAGGACAAGTAAACACTATATCAAATTCTAAGCACGTACAGGAAGAAATCAAAATTGAGAATTCCCCACTAAGGAAAAATCCTTCAAAACACAAAGGGGGTAAATGATAACACAAAATTGAAACTTATAACTCATCTTGAATTGAATCACCATTATTGGATAAGGAAATGAAATAACCAGTTAAACTTAGAAACAGGTGTTGCTCAAAAGAGTTGGAAACAGAAACAGAAATTAAAATCACAAGCAGATAACACAAACCCATAATCAGCAGAAATTGAAATGTCAAATTACGCACTTCATACAAGAAGAGGCAACAGAGAGAGAAAGCAGAGGATTTTCTTTTATTAATCTATTGATACTCAAAATCGAAGAAAATAAAAAGACGCAAAGTTTACTTTTACTTAATATATGTTGACTTTTCTACTGCCAATTGTTTATTCAGCAAAAACAACTCAACTCCAAATTATATCCTTCATCAAAGCTTTGTTTTCTGTTATTATTATTTCAATTTCTTAGCTACCCAACAAAAGCATGAAATTAAAGCTTACCTTGACAACAGTTGTGCTCCGAGCTGGCCACTTTCTTGAATATGCAGTAACAAATGCCAGGTAAAAGCAACAGAGCAAAAGGAGAAAAAATGATAACAGATGCAGAGCAGAGGATCGTAATTCGAAATTTGAATGTTTGAGAAGATGACAAGGGAGGAGAAGGTAATACCTTCTCTCTTAGTTTCTTTAATCTCACTCGTCTCTGTATATTCTGACTTTTCTTTTTTTTTTTTTTAAGAAGAAATTTTGACTTTTCAAAATGTACTATTTATGCTAGCACTTTTTAAAGACTAGTTGACATAACTCGGTGTCGTACTGCTAACCGGATTTTGGTTCTATTGTTTTTGGTACGAGTAATAGAAATTTGTTTCGCTCGCATTTTATTTGGGTTCTCGAGTTCAATTTTTCCAAATACTCCGTTAGAAAAAAAAAGGCGGCTAAATGTTCAATTCCACCGTGAATTGATGTTTAATTTTTCTTAATTTTTTTGATTAATTTGTCACCTAAACTTTTTAAAAAAAAAATATTTAATCAATATTATAATTAATTTGTGTTATTTGTTATATTTATCTAAAATAAATTTTAATTATAATCTTTAAACTTAATTATTTAATTAATGAGTTTGAAATTTAAAAAATAATCATTATTAATCTAATTTATAATTTCAAGATTTTTTTTGAAGAGATATAATTTCAAGATTAAAATTTTTAAATTGAATTGGTAAATACTATAAACATAAAAAATTTATATTTAAAAACTTTTATCAAAGTTTAATCATTATCCATGACGTAAATAAAAAAAAATTAATAAATTAAATTACAAAATAAATAGGTGATAAAAAATAATTTAACACAAAAATTATTTAAATATTATATTTACTTTGAATATATGAGAATATCATAAAATTTATAGTTAAATGATAAATAATACCACTTTTTATCGAAAGTAAATAGCACTATTTTTTAAAATTAATCAAATAGTATATTTTAGAATAAAAGAGGGGCAAAGTGAAGAGTTTGTTGCCCTAAAATTTATTTATTTGGTCTTCTAATTAAAATAAATGACATAGTAGTAGATAAATTTTGATTTTTTTATTGCAGAATTCAACATCTACTAACTAATACTGCAACCGATAATTAAAATATCAAAACCAGCCAAAAAAAAAAAATCTATCGAAAGCGAATTTTTTATTAATTTTCAATTCATTAATCTAATCTACTCTGAAAAATATCGGAAAGTAAAATGGATAAAAAAATATTAATCAAAAAATATAATATTAAAATACAAACATTGACTAAATCATAATTATGACTTATTGAATAAAAAAATAATTGTAGATTATTAATAGAAAAAATTGATAAGTAGAAGCATTTAGTTTTTTTCAATTTTTTTAAGATTTGTATGTGAAAGTTTCAATTAATGAGGGGATTATTCACTCTATTTCTTTGTGTATTTTATTACATTATAAATGCTAGTTGTGAGATGATGAGGCTGGGCATAGTCTCACATTCGTCTCTACCTACCTCCCAACTTAATAATTGGTAGGGAGTAACTCATTGGAGGACCAAATTGAGATCAAACAA
>CANUEY010052995.1:0-13998 GCA_948099555.1 Croton setiger | reverse complement strand
TATAAATATGTAAAGTAACATAGATGATAGTATCTGTGATTATTTGGATAAGAGGAGTTCTGAAAGATGAGTACCCATGTCAGGTTCTGTTTAACTTTATGCAATTATGATATTATTGCTTTGTTTACATGGCATAGTTGCAGTTACTGAGTTAACAACTCATTAAATTGCCTTTACATGATTCCAGGTTTCACTTGGAGCAACTGACAGCGTCAATTCTGTCATCCTACCTCTAAGTCGGTCAGCTGAAGCTTAGGATCTCTCTCACTCGCATTTCATTATTATAATCATCTTATCATATAGATGTTGTTTGTTATATGAATTGTAATCCATTAATAATGCTCATGATTAAAAGAATATATGTATTATAGAAAATAAGGTATGGCATGACATATGCATGATAAACATCATTGCATTATATTTAAGGGTGTTATATGTTTTGATATATGTAAAGCAAGCTATGTTGATATATGCCTATAGCATAGAGAATGACTAGTTAACCTGAGACATGGTAAAAGAGTAAAGTCATTGAATGCTGTTATATGTTTGATATGTAGGTGGAATATGTTTTAGAGATTAAACAAAGATAGCAACATGTGATGTATGCTATAAAAAATGGCATGTTTTGTGACGTAAGAGTATAAGATGAGGATGTTACACATAGTTCATATTGTGAGTTCTGGATGTTGAATGGAATGTCATATAGCTCCTCCTATCTGGGTTTCACAGAATGTTTTGCATATTTTGATATTTCCTTGATTAAGATCAACATGAGTATGTCATGAAAGGCTGCATTGCAGAATGGGTTAAAGTCTGCATTCTCATCTCAAACTTCTTTTGGATCCTAAATTTATAATCTGAATATGAAATGCATTATCAGATCTGGATTATTAGTTAAGAGTGGATGCATATTCTGTACTGTTTGGTTAGTGTTCAGTTCTGATAGGTTTTAGTGGTTCTACTTATGTGAATATCATGATCAGACAGGTTTCATATATTGTTCATCTTATTGTGCATTCTAGTTTCAATATTGCCTTGACTGCATTATTGTCATGTCTAAAGAGATTCATGGATATTGATTATACATGACATTTATGAGAACATCTTGATTTATTTTAATGTCATCTTGGTTTGAAAAAGCAGCATCCAACCTTATCCAGAAACTGCTGAAATTATTGTAGTGTAGTATGCTTCTTTTAAGATTTAAACAGCATATAATTTACTTGATTTTTGAACTGTTTGATGTGTTGAATGAGATTTTGTTGATGAATGAATGAGTAGCATAAGAGAGAAACATGCATAAGTGCAGTTTTGAGAATAGAAATAAGGCTAAGAGCAGTTCGGTCATTTTACTAAAATGTGAGCCTTAGGATGAAATTTTGATAGGTTTTGCTTCTTTGTTTGCTGGAATTACATGATATCGTAATTACAGATGTTGATTGTGGTATAAAATGGCATGAATGAATGTTTGTTTGTGGGAGGGGTATTTTTGTAATTTTGCTAAATTTGGGGGGTCGAATTGTAATTTTGCTTTATTTATCTTTTGAATGTTGATTTGCATGATTGAATGGTTAGTTATTTGATTCAGCTTGATTTGTGGTTCGATTGGATGAATTTTATATTTTGGTTTTATTTATAATTCTTATTAATTTCAAGAACTTTATCGTAATTTTTGATTTATGCTTTATTTTTGTAAATATTGGGTTTGGGTTTTAATTTGGGAATAATTATGGGTAGAAATGTAATTAATAGGAAAAAGGATGTAATTAGTTGATTAGGATTTTAAATTTCCGCAATTTATTTTTCCGCAACTCTTAATCGCTTTCTCGTTGTGTTTTGAATCGAACTTTAGTAATCACCGTTTAGGAACATCGAATAGTGTTTTCAAAAAAATTAATAATTGACTTGACTTAAAATTGGAAAACGAGTTTGGTTTGAGAGGCCGGTTTTTTAAAACCGGGCGTTAGTCGAAATGTAATTTCGGCTAACGTACCCAACCCTCTTACCCGAACTTTGATTTTGACTAATACCTTATCTATTTAAAACGGAGTCAACTTTTTTAATTAAATTGGTTTTTCAAAAACCGGTATCCCGACGGGTGGCGACTCAATTTTTAAGACCGACCAGTTCGGCAACCATCCAAAATAGTTTTATCACTTTTTTTTTCAAAATTCAAAAATTCTAACTAAGTTTTCGGTTTTAATCTAAAATCGGAAAAGTCATCGTTGCAAGTCGGGATCGACATCAGTTTTCTGGCGACTCTGCTGGGGATTTTACAGTCAAATCTCTGGTTTTTCTAACTGAATTTTTTACTGTAATTAAGGGTTAACTCGCTTTAAAAAACAAACCAAAATCGTTTTCCACTTTTAAGTCAAGTCGCTTTTCAAAATAAAAATCGCGCGCGGTGATTATTAATGTTCGTTGTGTGTTTACTGCTTTATTTACTGCTTTTCTAAGTTTGCATATCACTTTCATCATCTTCTATCTCCATTCTTCCCCTTATCACCCCGCGATAAGGTTACCAGTGCGATCGGCTACTGCCTTCCGAAATTTTTCGGATACACCAGTCGGAGTACTGGTAATGCTTGTCAACCGTAAGTCCTGTACTGAAAAGTATATCAAACGGTTAAGGCCTCAAAAGCCAAAACCGCGCTTACGGAACCCGAAACCTGTCAAACCCGACTTAGCCCACATATAGTCGACCATAGCAACTGCCATTTAGGTTTTTACCCGAAATGTTGTGTTGTTGTTTTGCATTATCATCCTAAATGCGAGTGCTATCGACAATCTCAAAGTCCCCTGCTGACTGTTGAGATTTGACCAATTCCTAGGATTTTAGGCGTCGAAATTTTGACCAACGTGTGCGGGCGATATAAGGGCAAAGGTCATGCATTTCCTTCCCCCCGTTCCCCTTTATTTATCTGTTTATCAGTCATGCATCATGTAACCTATTGCTGTTTCAGCCATTTTAGGAAAGTCTGTAGTCAGTATGCCCTGTCGACCTCGTAACCGTAACCGGGTTCAAGATTTAAGGGAGGTTATCGAGGCCAGGCGCGCTGTTCAAAATCGAGCTTTATTTCAGGACCATCAAGAAAACCCTAGCTCGGGCCCAGTCTATTGGCCGAGCCATGATTGCCGCCGGTGATTGGAATATGGTGGAAGTGAATACCCCGAGGCCGAATGTTCGAGAATTTTTAATGCCGTTTCGAGTGCCAATGAGTGATATACTCAGTGAAGGCTTGGATTCAGTTATACGTCGTGTCTTGCAAGAATTCCTAATGCTTGATTCGTTCGAGCCTATCCAGTATCAGAAACCTCCGGTTTAACAATTCAGATTAGCATTTTCATAGTCATGATTAGCCTATTGTTCTGCAGTGAAAATTTGTAAACCTTGGGGAAAACATGTAATCAATTTTTTTGTCTGTATAAAATGATTACAGTTTATGAAAGCAATTTCAATTTTCAGTTTCTATATTTTATTGTCATCTGATAGTCAGTTTGTGAGATTAGAAAAATGAAAAGAAAAAATGAAGAAAATAAAAAAACCCTGCTTAGAAATTTCCAAATTCTAAGGCAAAAGTTAAGGGTATGACAGAAATAAAAATAGAGAGAAAATAATTAACTAAAAAATCCGAAAAGGACTGGTTAATGATAGAAGACAATCCAAATATGTTAACTGAAGCAGACAAGCCTACTCTGACAACACTTTTCAAATCCCGTTAGTCGGCTGCGCGGAAAAGAGATTTACGGTCCATACCAATTTACAGACACATTAGAACTGCATTTCATATGTTGTGTTGCATATACATTTTTCATGCATTCATGCATACATTTTCTCTTCTAATTTTCTGTTCAAACAGACAGTCACAGCCAGCGATAGGTTCATCTAGAAAAGGCACTGAGCTGAAGTGGGTCAGAGACCGGTCCGGAAGATTAGTCAGACCTGCTAATACTCTAATCCGAGAAGAGTTGAACACAGAAAATCTGAAACTGCAAACAGTATGGCCGAAAGACAGAATGTTGGGAATTCAAAAGCCGATCCCATTGAGCCCCGGTACACTCGGGCAGAAGTTGAGCTGATGGTTAATGAAATGTTAGCAATGAAATTGGCTGAATTAGGGTATGCACCTCAGGCCCAGACTCCAGCGTCGGCAACACCCTTTGTTTTAGAAAGAGGAAAAGAACCTGAAGTATTAAGCCCGGCATTAAAGGAGCGGAATGTCATTTATTGTAAAGAATTGTCAGAAAAGGTCAAGTCGGCCAAAGAGGAACATAATGTGCCTGGTGATTCCATAAAAGGGAAATCAATTATTGAAGAAGAACTGGAAGCAATGAAGGAAGAAATAAAGAGGACTAATGCCTAGCTACAAACCAGGGATGACCTTGGTCATGATTTTGAGAAGTAACTGGAGGTGAATCCGGGAAAAGACTGTCGGATAGATTGCACAAACCTGTTAAGTTCGATGAAGAAAGTGATCCGACAGTTATTCTGAAAAAGGCAAATGTGAAGTATGGTTCAGGAAATGGTCGCGGCAATGGCAATGGTAGTCATTCTGGCTTAACACAGAAACAGGGAGGGACATCTGGTTCAGGAAATTTTAAATCTGGAGTTGGTCAGTCTGTAAATTTTCTAAAAGGTGGTAAGGAAAGACGCTTTTCAAACTTGAGTTTGCCTCTATCCCAGGCTCTGGAGAAACGCATTGAAAGGGGTTTATTACAGCCGCTCGAGCCAAGACCTCTTCCCAATCCTATACCTAAATATTATAACCTCAAGGCTTATTGCAAATTCCATCAGTCCAAGGGTCATGACACTAACAACTGCAAACGCCTCAGACATGAGATCCAGGATTTGTTCGACCAGGGAAAGATAACCGATCCAGAGAAAGGCATGCCTACATTGAAACCAACGCGTTCCCAGAATATTGCACCACAATGCCACCTCAAAACTGAATAGTTGAAAGTGAAGAAAGAGTTTTTATGATTCAGTCTTTTGTTTTGATTGCTTGGAAATGATGAACAATTGTTAAGTTTGAAACAATGTCTGCTTTGTAATTCATTTGTGAGGTGAACTTTATGATCCTAATTTTGTTTGCTTAAGAATGTTGAACAATCGTTGAATTTGAGATCGGTTTTTATTTTTGAATTGCTTGAAAATGTTGAACAATTGTTGAGACTAAAAACAATGCTTGTTTTGTACTCCGGTATTTTGTCTTTATATCTGTGTTTTTGTCGAGATAGCTTTCATTACTTTGAACCGTTGTTACATTATTTTGCAAGATTTGAGCCTAAACACTGTAAAGTTCTTGTGAGTGAGTTCTCGTGTTCAGCTTGAGAGTCCTAGAACTTGCTTCGCGACCTTTCCCAGGCTAAGATTAGGGTTGCAAATTCGAAAATGAGAAAGGCAAATTAGGGATAACCTTTTAGCTTAAAGGGCCAACCCATTTAAAAAAAAAAACCTCTAGATGAGCCCCTTCTAACCTAACCTAAACCAGTCATTTCTAAAACCGAACAAAAAGTCAGCCAAAAGAAGAACAATTTCCTCAGTCACCCGTTTGAAGGAATCACATAGGTAGAATACCTAAGAAAGATTTGAATAAAGAATGATGTATGTAATACACAGAGAAGAAAGACGAAAAGACAATGTGGTCGAATAACAAAAAGCAAAAAGAAAGAAGTGAAAGGAAATAAAAGAAATAGAGTTAGCAAAAGAAATAGTCATTTAATGCTTTAATTTGTTAAATAGAATGTGGAAAGAAAAACAACAGTGTGATTGAGTCATAGGAAACACAAAATCAGAAAATCAAAATCAAAAGAAAGATTGAATTAAAGAAAAGCAACAAAGTTGGGAATAAGAAAGAGTTAGAAGAACTCCTACAAAGTAAAACACATTACAAAAAGAAAAATGCTCCAGAAAGCTGATAATGTTTCTGATGGTTCAACTAGAACGTGATTCCTTCAAAACAAGCCGAAATTACCTATTTGCCCAACCTTGGCCCAAGCCCCATTACAACCAAAGAAAAGACCTTTTGATTTGAATTTGTAACCACTATAAGTGGAGGTTAGGTTTCGAAGCAAGCCTATGGTGAATCTTAGCTCACCACGATGAACGTTGAGTGCACACACTGTAACCCTTCTTCAAATACAAGAGAGATGGTGAGCCTGTGTGACTTAAAATAGTTTGAAGTAATGATAGTTATCTTGATGAAAACATCGATATAAAGATGAAAATGCTGAAAAATGTCGTGTTGAATGTCTCCTTTGTTGAACCAGAACCATTTTCAGAGGAACAATAGGTTCACCTCTTTAGAATTCAAGAAGTTCTTAAATGAAGAATCTTCGAATGCTTTGCTCTATCAGGGGGCAACGAAGTTGCCTGAAGAATGATGAAAATCCCGGGAGGTTAAGATAGAGAAAGTCTTTGTCTGTGTTGTGTTATGCTTTGAACAGGAGGGGGATAATGAAGTTGCGTGAGAAATGATGAGAAGACCCTGAGGAGTTGAAATAGAAAAGTCTTTGTGTATGAAGAAGGTTGAGAAAACCTCGAAAGGTCCAGAAAGAGAAGTCCTGGAGTGTATTGTGTTTTGCTTTGAACAGGGGGCAACGAAGTAGCGTGAAGAATGATGAAAAATCCCGAAGGGTAAAGAAAGATAAGTCTTTGTATGTCGTGTTTAGCGTTGGTCAGGGGGCAACGAGGTTGCATGAAGAATGATGAGAAAACCTCGAGAGGTCCAGAAAGAGAAGTCTTGGTGTGTATTGCACAATCTCACAAGCTGAGATGATGGAAAGTAGAAGTTAGCAGTTGAGTTGGATTTTTTAAGTAGTCTTTGAATTCCTTCAGCAATTCTTTGTTTTCAGCGTCTGACAGATCATGATGGCAGTTCTCTGACCCTGCTCGGCACGGAGCGAATTCTGGAGGAATCTTCGAAGGCTTGCATTTTTTTTTAAAAAAAAAATGCATACGTGATTAACCCACATGCATCTTGCATTCTGTTGTTTGAATTTTCAGGAATAAACCAGAAAGGTCGGAATACCAGTCAATTGTTCAGAATCCAATACAGAATGATAGAAGTTTACAGACTCTTCAGAAATGGTGAAGCCATTCGAAAAATGAAACAAGTCGCAGAAGCAGTACAACATCAGGCTGAATAAGGTGCAGTAGTCACATCGAAAGAAAGAAAAATTCCGGTTGAATTGAAGATGAACAGAGATTCATGAAGAGCGGTGTAAGCAGTTAAGATGCCAAGTTTTGATGAAAGACCAGAAGGGTCGTAAAGGTTGTTTGGATAATCCGTTAATGGAATGATGAAGAATGAACGATCAGATATCAGAGAAGGAAGGCAGAGAATTGAACAGAGTGAATCAGATGAGGAGAACATGATGAATGAACCCAAAGAGTCAGAATAGATATGCTTGAGGAGGCTTTGAGAAAAGAAATTAATGAATAAAGAATGTGATTTGCTGATTGGGAATTGCTTTCATGATAAGCAAGATTGTTGGAAACCATGGTGAAGACCTTAATGTAAAGCTGCGGCTGAGGTGCTAGATCGATGAAGATGCCGAGCTTGGCTGGGATGTTCAGACAGATGATACAAGTCATATGCGCAATCAGGTGATTAAAAAATCATCACCTTCTTGCGCAGGGGGCAATCTGGTTGAATAACGGAGAAGAATTGCAATTGAAACAATGAAGTACTAAATTTGAATTGAATGATCGTGGAGAAGCCATGTTCAGAATGGTGGGATCTCTGAAGTGTTGTTATCAGATGAGTAGTGATGTTCGAATGATAGATAGTGGAGAAGCCATTTGTATAATGGTGGAATCCCTAGTGTGTTGTTGTCAGATCCGATTAGTTGATAGTGGAGAAGCCATGTACAGAATGGTAGGATCTCTGAAGTGTTGTCGTCAGATAAGTAGTGAAGCCAGAGTGAATGATCGTGGAGAAGCCATTAATAAAATGGTGGAATCTCTGAAGTTTTTTTGTCAAATAAGCAGTGAAGTCTGAGTGGCTGATCGTGGGGAAGTCATTTACAAAATGGTGGGATCTCCGAGGCCTTGTCCTCATATGAATTTTGAGTTTCAAATCTGATGAATGTTTAGAAGATCGTGGAGGAGCCATTTCCTTTCAGAAGTGGTGGACCCTTCGATGCATCAAGCATCTGTTGACCGTGGAAGAGCCAGTTCACATCGGAAATGGTGGACCCTTCGATGCCTTGTGCATCTGTTGACCATGGAGGAGACAGTTCCAATCGGGAGTGGTAGACCCTTCGATGCCTTGTGCATCTGTTGACCGTGGAGGAGCCAGTTCCAATCGGGAGTGGTGGACCCTTCGATGCCTTGTGCATCTGTTGATCGTGGAGGAGCCTGTTCCAATAGGGAGTGGTGGACCCTTGATGCCTTGTGCATCTGTTGATCGTGGAGGAGCCAGTTCCAATCGGAAGTGGTGGACCCTTCGATGCCTTATGCATCTGTTGATCGTGGGTGAGCTAGTTCCAATCGAGAGTGGTAGACCATTCGATGCCTTGTGCATCTGTTGATCGTGGAGGAGCCAGTTCCAATCGGGAGTGGTGGACCCTTCGATGCCTTGTGCATCTGTTGACCGTGGAGGAGCTAGTTCCAATTGGGAGTGGTGGACCCTTCGATGCCTTGTGCATCTGTTGACCGTGGAGGAGTCAGTTCCAATTGGAAGTGGTGGACCCTTCGATGCCTTGTGCATCTGTTGATCGTGGAAGGGCCATTTTTATAATGGCTGAGACCTCCGGGCAATTATCGCAAGATAAGCGCCATTAATCAAATTCAATTGTTAGTTGGAAGAGCTAAAGTCGTCTTCAGATTCAGTCGCAGTACCAGGTAAGTTTTCTTTTCCCCAGCGTCAATTGTTACTTTGACAAAATTTGTGTGAAACACAAATTGTATCAAAGTGGGGGCAAATTGTTGACGCTCAATTTTTGGCCCCAAAAAGTATCAATGATGATAATTTGCCTAAAGCTTGAAGAAATCTCCAGAAATTCCGAAACAGCTCAAGTTCTTTCAGTTCTCAGAATGTTTTAAGTTTTTCCCCATTCCCGGGACATTTTATTGCTTTCAATTCAATTTCGAAAATTCCTCTTTCTTCAAAAAATATATATATTTGAGTCTTTTTATTTTTAATTTTTGATTTTAAAGAAAAAGAAAAGAAAAGAAAAAAAAAGTTCTAATTTTAATTTGTTCTTTTTGTTGGGTTTTTAAGTTTAATTTTGTTTTGCTTTGTTTTCAATATAAAAAAAAATTTAAAATATGGTTTAAAGATAATTTTCAATTTAAGTTTTAATTTTTGTTTTTAAAGAAAAATAAAATTAATGAAGAAGAGGGGGAAATTTGGAGAAAATTAAAGAGAAGGGTGAAATTGAAGAAGAATAAAAGAAGTTAGGTGAGTTAGAAAGGAGAAAAAGGGAAGGAAGGACTAGATTGAACACGGGATTGAAGTTCTGGGGGTAAAAACAGAATTCTGGAAATAATAGGGGTGGAAAGCAGGAAGGGGAAATTAAGTTGAATCGAATCGGAATGGGTTTGATTCAAGATCAGGTTTGGGCGGAGATTGAAAAGTCAAAACGGCTGTGTATTGACATAATACGGCGTCGTTTTCGGTTCGGGCAGAAACAAAAAAAATAATTGAAAGAGGAATTAGGGATTTGAGGGCACGAAGATGAATTGAAACAGAAATGAAGGCAAAGGAGAAAAGGGGAATTGGAGTATAACAGAAGAGAGAGGGAGAGAAAGACAGCCTGTTTTGTCGTCTTGCAAAACAAAAAAACAGTACGAAATCAAGGATGAGGTCGAGGGGCGTGCTGGAAGAGGCGCGGGCGAAGGAGGAAAGACGCGAGGAGGAGAAAAAAGGACAACAATGATGAACTGGGGTAGATAAAAAAGCAAGACAACGAAAGGAAAGAGGGGGGAGAGTCTGAGGGAGAGCATTCTGGGGGAGCATTCTGGAGAGCATTCGATTGAGAGAGGAGATTCTGCTGGAAATTTCGTAACAGAGTTTTCTTTTTCTTGAAATCATTTTGTTTTCATTTTCTTGTAATAGCAACTTCGAAATCTCATTCCAAATTCAATTGGAAACTGAGAATCAAAGAAATTGTCGTTTATCTTTCTGTTGAAAACCTATTTTCTGAAGCTGACGTTGAAAGCTGTAAATTTGATTCTGGACTCTGTAAAGTTAATCAAGGCAGAATTCTAAGGTACATTGAATCATAATTATATACTTTTAATTTTAATTTGATTATTAATCATGATTGGAGCAGTCTGGGAACCAGACTAGCTAAACTTGTTTTTCTGTCTTCCTGAATCTGGTTTTCTGTGATTTTATTTCTCTTGAAATTTAATAGGTGTTGAGTATGAACATTATTTAAATTGGAATGTTTGTGACTCTACCTTTTTCTTTGGATGGATGATATTATAATTTCCGTTTCAATCTTCTGATGAATCTGTTGCTTACTGTATTTAGAGATGATTTGCACTCCAGTTTGTTTTAGTTTGGATTCTTGGTCTGGAATGTATACTTTTGATTATTACATGTTGCTTAGGAGATTTATAAGTCTTGGTATATGCTTGTATGATTTGATTCTGCTTCAAAACCTGTTGGATTTGCTTAGGTCCAATGCTTATAGCATTTCCTTCTGCATCTTAAAATCTTCATCTGTTATCATATGCATATAGCATTTGTTTTGGATCATGCAGAATATGTTTCATTACAAGTGGCCGTGGCTTTCTTGCTATATGTTTCTTCTATTTTGAGAAAATCTCAAGTTCATATACTGCCAGTAATGTTTCCACCTATTCTAATTGCATCTCAGTTTAGGCCTAAGATGGTTATCATGAATTCTCTACACTGTTTGCTATGGAATTTCTGCCTTACCTAACACTGATTTAGTTCATTTGTGTCTCTTCATTGGGTTATAGGTCAATTGCATGTTTTTCTGTTCCAATTCCTTTAGGTTTCCCCTTTCATTTTAGGTCACATGTTAGTCAGCCATTGCTAGTCATCTTCATCCAAATACTCCAGCCTTTTGATAGTTTGATATCTTGATTGTCGTATCTTTATATGCTTTCTGTGTTTCATTTGAATGTTCATTTTGTTATCTGGTGAGATGTCAATATTTTGCCCATATTTACCTTTATAAGTTTCTGCATGAAATAGCTCATAAACAGGTTCATTCAAAACATTGTCATTTTAAATCAAAAGGTCATACAGAATACATATTCTTACATGATGATTGATCTTTTGGTTTGTTAATCTGATTTGTCTTTTGTAGTTGGTTATGTTTAAAGATCTAGTAGTCTTGATATCATTTAAATGGCAATTGATTGATTGTCTAGAAGAGTCGGTGTGTTGATAGGAAGAATAATATAAGTGTCTGTCTGGATTTGGTTATAGATGGAATTATGGGGTTTTTCTGGTTGATTGGTATGCTGGTTATGTTTGGGTAGAATCATATTTACAGAAGGTGTGGGTCAATTTCTAGGTTCTATCTGTTGAAAATGATTTGGGTGCTTTTGGATTCTTGTTTGTGATATTCTGTTGAGCCAGAATTGTTCAAACTTAAACCTGCTGTTTTTGTTAAAAGCTACTGAACTTTGATCATGGATTGTTTTTTCCTTAAATCAATACCTACTGTTTCTATTCACATTGCTGGGTTATATATTTTCACAAGTTGTTTTAACCATGTAGAGGATTCACTGCTTAGATCTGCATCTCATTCCTGAAAAATGTTCATAATTTGCATGCATTGTGGATCTGATTTGTCAAAATTCTGTTTAGTCATTAAGAGTTCTGATTGTTGAATATGAGTGAGTTATGTTGTTGATCCTGTTTGGGAGGAAATACTTGCTGAAAATAACAGAATCTATTTGTTGATCTTTTTGTTTTATATCAGTTTTTGGTTTGTAATATGAACTGGAATGTGTTATTTGGTTGCCTACTTGTTATAACATAAACTGAGATCATCTTAAGCATGCTGTTTAATGTGTTGGTTTTACAAACAGAATTGAAAGCAAAGATTAATGCAGTCTGTATGCATTTCATTCAGTTGTTGTTTCTGCATTCACCTTTGAACGGATCTGTTGAGTTCTGTTTAAGGCTTTCCTTGTTGAATCTGGACTTGTTAAATAACATTTATCCATGCTTTGAGTTTTGGTTCACATGCATATTTGTGGGTTTGATTCTGGATTGTTCTGGGTATGATTGATATGATTACATTATGGGCAGACTTGTATGATACATAGGTAGAAAAAGAAGAGTGAATCTGGATAAAGGGCAGTTTTGGGAATAAAATTAAACATAGGGGTAATTTGGTCATTTCATTAAAATTTTGGTATTAAAATGAAATTTTGACATATTTTGTCCCCTTCTTTACTGGAATTGCACAATTTATTTATTTGGCTTGCATTATTGTGATAAGAATGAGTGTTTGTGGTTTTGGGGCAAAATTGCAATTTAGCAAAATTGAGGGGCTAAAATGAAATTTGCCAATATTTTCCCATTTGATGTTGATTTGCATGTTTGAATGGTGGTTAATGTTATTTGGCTTACTTTTTGGATTGGATGAATGGTTTTTATATTTTTGGACTAAATTGTAACTTTTTTATTTTTGAAGGACCATTTTGTAATTTTCTTTTTAATGTTTATTTTAATTAATTTTTGGGTTTTGGGTTTAATTTGGGTTAATTATGGGTAGATTGTAATTTAATAGGAATTCGGTTTTGTAATTAGTTGTTTAGGATTTTTATTTTCCGCAATTTATTTCCGCAACTTTTAATCGCTTTCTTGGTGTGTTTGTTCGAACATCAGTAATCACCGCTTTAGGAACATCGTTTAGTGTTTTCAAAAAATAATTAACCGACTTGACTTATTTGGAAAACGAGTTTGGTTTGAGAGGCCGGTTTTTAAACCGGGCGTTAGTCGAAATGTAATTTCGGCTAACGTACCCAACCATCTTACCCAAATCTCTGGTTTTGATCATTGCTTTATCCTAAAAACGGAGTCAACTTTTTATATTTAATTTAGTTTTCAAAAACCGATATCCCGACGGGTGGCGACTCTAAAAACCATTTTTAAGACCGACCAGTTCGGCAACTATCCAAAAATGTTTTATCACTTACTTTTCTCAAAAACAAAAATTTAATTTTTCGGTTTTTTTTTAAAATCGGAAAAGTCGTCGCAAGTCGAGATCGACATTAGGTGTGCACGAGTAGAGTTTGGTAGTCGTAACTTGCCGGAAGGTGGCCAGAGGTGGACGTACGGTTGCCTGGAAGTAGGCTTGAGAGGCTGGAATTCTGGGCAGATCTTAGAGTGCTGAAGGTTGAAGAAGGGTAAAACGCAAAGGAGGCCCGCGTTTTGATCCTATAGGCAGCGTCCTAAACGGCAGCAGAAGGCTGTATTTTAGGCAGAAGGGTTCTTTAGTGAAACGGCACCTGTGGCTGCGTTTTGAGCCAAAACGCGCACCCAGCACCTGAACTTTGATATATTTATGTTTTGACCCCTGAAATTTCTACCGCAATTCAACTTAGTCCTTTTGGGCGATTTTGCAAATATTTTTAATTACAGATTGGCCCCTGAATTTATAAATGTTAATATTTTTGACCCAGAGACTTTTATAAATTATATTTTAGCCCTTCCAGCCTAATTTCGACGTCCTGAATCCGTTTTTGACATTAGAAATTTATTTTAAGGCTGTTTTAAGTATGAAATTAGAAATTTAAATATTTTTATTAGAGATTTCAATGTTTATTTAGAGATTTTGAATTGTGAATTTATTTTAAAGAGTTAAAGAGTTTATTTAAAGTTTATCAATGGTTTTAATAATTATAATTATGTTTAGTTATAATTATTATATGTTAAATAGAGATTGTCAATTATTTTTATATTGACATTAAATGATTTTAAAGCAGAGATTTTCAGAGATTGAGTTTTAAATTATAGAAAATTAATCGGATTGAAATTAAAACTCAATTAAACCAGA
>CANUEY010052950.1:0-27806 GCA_948099555.1 Croton setiger | reverse complement strand
ATATATATATATATATATATAACAACAATTACAAAATAGCAATATGCAAATGCGAATATCATATAATTCCATTTATATACATTGTGATCCATTGAGCCAAATACTGCCTTGGAGATTCCAAGTGACAAGTGAATGGCTAGTAACAAAGACTTGTATAATTCATAGGTCCATAATCATTCATATGTTGACCTGTAGGTCCCAAGTGTAAATCATGTATTGACCCGTAGGTTCCAAGTGATATTTTTGTCAGCACTGGTTAGGATGGTCACAACGGTTTTTATTAAGTCCTGTATGAATACACCTGTATGACATATATACCATAATCACAATATTTAATATAATTCAATGACCGAGCTTCAGTTGCAGTCTAAACAAATTTATATTTCAAATAATAAATCTCTATATGTCAATTGGTCGGATTTCAGTACCGACTCAATGACCCAATCACATATATAACAGTTATCAATAATTTTCAATGACCGGACTTCAGTACTGGTCCAAACAGTTCAAATATTATATATTCAAAATAAGAACTCAATTTATCGGGCTTTAGTACAAATCCAAACAGTTTAAACATCATATATAATCAATATCAAATAATCCAGTTGTAACGACCTTACCTATAACCTTTATGTCATAAAACATGCCATTTTTTTATAACATTCTTATCATAATACAAAAGAACGTCTATGCTATAAGTCTCCACAGAAATCCAGCATATGAGCAATACAGACACATAGGCATTATTAACATATTAAAACTCTACATGTAATGCAATGACGTTCACATGCATATGTTATGCCACGCATTATTTACTATATCATTAATTCGTTTAATCATAGGCATTATTAATAGATTACAACCCATATGACAAAAATCTACATGATAAGATGATTCTAATGATGAAATGCGAGAGAGAGATATTCTAAACTTTAGCTGACCGACCCTGAGGAATGATGACGGAACTGACATTGTCAGTTGCCCCAAATAAAACCTGGAATCATGTAAAAGCAATTTAATGAGTTGCGTACTCAGTAAGTGTAAACTATAGAATATGAACAAATCAATAATTCATAACTTCAAAATATTAAACAGAACCTGTCGTAGGCAAACTTATTTCATAGGATTCCTCTTATCCATTAAGTCACAAATACGATAATCTGTGTTACCTTACATTTCTAAATATTAGTCAAAAATACAAGTGTAAACCAGAGCATATAAACCAAACATGTAATTCGGTTTATCATAACTTAGCAAAATATCATATTTCCAAAACATAGTTCAGGTTAATATAACTTAGCAAAATAACATGTTTCCAGATCATATTCATCATCTCATAGCATAGCAATATCATAAGGTGCATCATGATATGTTATTCCTTTTACTTTAGTTGTGATTTATCAACCAAGTGTTGCCCCGAGAATTTCACAGCACATCAGTAACCATAACTGGCCAGTGAACATATAAGACCCTAAAAACTGTCGGTCATAGGGATCCGAAGATCAACCTTTAATATACAGTATCCACCAGATCATTCTATATCACATAGGACTCGTAGGTCTTTCTATATCAAATAGGACCCGTAGGTCTTTCCGTTAAATCATAAAGAAACCATAGGTTTCCTTTTCAGTACTGGTTAAAACAATATATAAATCAGATATTAAATCATATAACTCAACTGGTCTGATTTCAGTACCGACTTAGGAATCACAAACATCACAATTCATATATCAGATATCTTCAATTGACCGGGCTTCAGTACCGGTCCAAACAGTTCAATATAATCATATAAGAGCAGTTTCATATATCATAGATGACTAGACTTTAGTACTGGTCCAAATAGTTAAATATAGCATATCTAGCAAATTCATAAAGTCAAAATCAAACATATAAGTAAGTGGGTTTAGTACTTACCTCACTGATGTGAGCTCGGGTGGCTTACCCCGTGTCGCTCGAGAACTCGATGCTCCAAAATCAGGGGTTGGCCGCGCTATTTTCACCAAAACACAGGAATCTGTGTCGTTTTGGGCTGCTGGAATGTGATCAAAATGCAGCCCTAATCTGCGTTTTAGTCATTCTTCTTCCTTTTTCCCTTCTTTTTTCAGCCTGAAAAACAGCCCTCGAGCCAACTTCCCGATGACCGTACGTCCTCCTCCGGTGGCTTTTCGGTAAGTTATGAGCACCATTCTCTTCCTCTACACACCCTCTATCTAACCATTGGAGCCAAATTCCTAGAAACCCTCTAGATCTTAAGATATAAGCTCCTAAAGTTGGCTCCTCAACACTATTTTCAAACTTCCAGATTTTGCCTAAGTTTCTACCCAACTTCCAGCAATTCTTCCGGCACCTCTAGTGGTTTTCCTGCAAACTAAAATGACCAAACTCTACCTCTACACACCCTCTATCAACCCATAAATCCCAAACTCACTCATGCACAAACAAATGGAAGTTACAACCCTCCAAAGTAGCAAACTCAAAACTGCCCAAATACCTAGAATTTTAACCCAAATTCTTCTCTCTCTCTCTCTCTCTCTCCTTCATTTCTAGCCACTTCCTTCACTATTTAACACTTTAAAACTCTTACCAAGCAACCTAAAAACACACTAGAATGGTTGGATTGAAGTTTCCCCTTGGATTTCTTTCTTTTCTCTCTTCTTTCTTTCTTTCTCTTTCTTTTTTCTCTTTCTTCTCTTCTTTCTCTTTCTTGCACGATTCTCTCACCTCTTCTCTCTATTCTAGCCACCAAATTACTCTAGATGTACCTATTTCTGTCCTTAAGTGATACTTTCCAGCAGCAGCTTGTGAATTAAGCTTAAAAATCTATTTTCCACTTTTAATTACTTAACCCTTAAGCTTACCCTTTCTCCACTTCACTTTCATTCTTCAATCTGAAATTTCAGCCTCTAATCACAGCCATCACCTACTTAAAACTTGTTTTTGGCATCAAAATAATAAGTATAACACGTGTCTGAATTTTCGTAAAAATCAGAATCCGAAAATAATTCGCTGTTCGGTCGGTGCCCTAATCCGACTCCGAAACCTCAACGATTTTCGTGGAACCGAAACCGTACAATGTTGTCATAAAATTAGGGTTCGAAAAGTCTTTAAAACATGTTAATAAAAATATATCAAAATATCAAAATCATTTGGTTCATATTTTACGCGTTTCCGGCATTTTTTGATCGCGCGGGCCAAAAACCCTAATTAGCTCTGTTTGTGTCTTTCAACAGCAAACGAGCCTATAACATAGCTTATTATTCTTATTCAAATCATATATTATCATATTAAAGTCATATAATCCATATTTAACTTAATTATCAGATTAAATAATGATACATTTTAATGAAAATGCACATAATGCATGTAATGACGTCGGAACAACGTAGGCTAGGGTTTTGGGGTGTCATAACTCTCCCCTCCTTAAGAATTTTGTCCCCAAAATTCAATATCTGTAAACATGTATGGATGATTGTATCACATATATCTCTACATTTTCCATATAATTTTTTTCTTTCTTGAGCAATCTTCTTTCAAATAACATATCTTATTCCAAATTCACCTTTATGATTTACAAAACTGTACCTATTTTCCATATATTCCCAAACTTATTCTATATATACCTCACATATTATGCACATATTTCATATATTTCACACATTTTTCACGCTATGTAAATATTTTCTCACATTTATCCTATTCTTTTATCAATTATCCCTTTGAATTTACTATCTTTCTTTTCAGTATTACATTTATTTCTTTATTTATTTCCTGTTTTAACATTACATAACAAATTTATTCCAAGTACTCAACAAAATTTAACAATTATATACTAAGGAAAACCAATTCACTTATGGTTTATAACAAATTTCACTAGTTTCACACCATCATTTCTTTAATCTTTCCAAATAAACACTTTCTCAAATCTCTAATTTCAATCAAATTCCAACATCTTTATGAAAAAATAACTCTATAGCAGCCGATAAACACAAGAGTTCCCCGCTGCTAAAACTTCCTAATTCCATTCAAGTAATTGAACTCTATAACCATTTATTTTCATATACAAGTAAATGTAGTTTAAAAGATTACTCCATTAGAGTACTCATGGTCAGCTGAATTCTCTCTCCTCGATGATGCATGTAACTTATGATCATATGGCAAGTTCCTATTTACATAAATGTGCTCATACGGTATGTCCAAATGCATTTAAAACTACATATAAAGCTATGCCCTGTAGGGTCGTAGACCAGCTCTGATATCAAAATTGTAATGACCTAACCTATAATCTTTATGTCATACAACATGCCTTTTTTTATAACATTCTTATCATGTCACAAAAGAACGTCTATGCTATAAGTCTCCACATAAATCCAGCATATGAGCAACACAGACACATAGGCATTATTAACATATTAAAACTCTACATGTAATGCAATGACGTTCACATGCATATGACATGCCATGCATTATATACTATATCATTAATTCACTTAATCATAGGCATTATTAATATATTACAACCCATATGACAAAAATCTACATGATAAGATGATTATAATGATGAAATGCGAGAGAGAGAGATCCTAAACTTTAGCTGACCGACCCTAAGGAATGATGACGGAACTGACGCTGTCAGTTGCCCCTAAATAAAACCTGGAATCATGTAAAAGCAATTTAATGAGTTGCGTACTCAGTAAGTGTAAACCATACAATATGAACAAATCAATAATTCATAACTTCAAAATATTAAACAGAACCTGTCGTAGGCAAACTTATTTTATAGAATTCCTCTTATCCATTAACTCACAAATACTATAATCTGTGTAACCTTAAATTTCCAAATATTAGTCAAAACATGATCATACATAAGTGTAAACCATAGCATATAAACCAAACATGTAATTCGGTTTATCATAACTTAGCAAAATATCACATTTCCAAAACATAGTTCAGGTTAATATAACTTAGCAAAATAACATGGTTCCATATCATATTCATCATCTCATAGCATAGCAATATCATAAGATGCATCATGATATGTTATTCCTTTTACTTTAGTTGTGATTTATCAACAAAGTGTTGCCTCAGGAATTTCACAGCACATTAGTAATCATAGCTGGCCAGTGAACATATAAGACCCGGAAAACTGTCGGTCATAGGGATCTGAAGATCAACTTTTAATATACAGTATCCACAAGATCATTCTGTATCATATAGGACCCATAGGTATCTCTGTAACATATAGGACCCGTAGGTTTTTCCGTCAAATCATACAGAAATCGTAGGTTTCCTTTGTGAAATCAGTGAGCACTAGTAGCGATAATCACAACGGCCATATTAAGTCCAATGGAAATGCATTAAGATAACATACATTTCATATCATCATATGACCGGGCTTCAGTACCGGTTAAAACAATATATAAATCAGATATCAAATCATATAACTCAATTGTTCGGATTTCAGTACCGACTCAGGAACCACAAACATCACATTTCATATATCAGATATCTTCAATTGACCGAGCTTCAGTACCGGTCCAAACAGTTCAATATAATCATATAACAGCAGTTTCATATATCACAGATGATCGGGCTTCAGTATTGGTCCAAACAGTTCAATATAGCATATTTAGCAAATTCACAAAGTCAAAATCAGACATATAAGTAAGTGGGTTTAGCACTTACTTCACTGTTGTGAGCTCGGGTGGCTTACCCCATGCCGCTCAAGATCTCAATGCTCCAAAATCAGGGGCTGGCCGTGCTATTTTCACCAAAACACAGGAATTTGTATCGTTTTGGGCTACTGGAATGTAATCAAAATGCAGCCCCACTCTACGTTTTGGTCCTTCTTCTTCCTTTTTCCCTTCGGTTTTCAGCCTGAAAAACAGCCTCTCGAGCCAACTTCCCGATGACCGTACGTCCTCCTCCGACAGCTTTCCTGTAAGCTACGACCACCGTTCTCTTCCGCTACACACCCTCTATCTAACCATTGGAGCCAAATTCCTAGAAACCCTCTAGATCTTAAGATATAATCTCCCAAAGTTGGCTCTTCAACACTGTTTTCAAACTTCCAGATTTTGCCTAATTTTCTACCCAATTTCCATTAACTCTTCCGGCCACCTCCGGTGGTTTTCCGGCAAACTAAAATGACCAAAATCTACCTATACACACCCTCTATCAACCCATAAAGCCCAAAATCACTCATGCACAACCAAATGGAAGTTATAACCCACCAAAGTAGCAACCTCAAAACTGCCCAAATACCTAGCATTTTACCCAAAATTCTTCTCTCTCTCCTTCGTTTCCAGCCACTTACTTCACTATTTAATACTTCAAAACTCTTCCCAAGCAACCTTAAAACACACTAGAATGGTTGGATTGAAGTTTCCCCTTGAATTTCTTTCTTTTCTCTCTCCTTTCTTTCTTTCTTTCTTTCTTTCTCTTTCTTCTCTTCTTTCTCTTTCTTGCACGATTCTCTCACCTCTTCTCTCTATTCCAGCCACCAAATTACTCTAGATGTATCCTATTTTTTTCCCCAAGTGATACTTTCCAGCAGCAGCTTGTGAATTAAGCTTTAAAATCTAATTTCCACTTTTAATTACTTAACCCTTAAATTTACCTTTTCTCCACTTCACTTTCATTCTTCAATCTCAAATTTCAGCCTCTAATCACAGCTAGCAACTTTCTAAAAATTTTTTTTGGCTTCAAAATAATAATTATAAAATGTGTCTGAAGTTTCGTAAAAATCGGAATCCGAAAATAATTCGCGGTTCGGTCGGTGCCCTAATTCGACTCCGAAACCTCAACGATTTTCACGGAACCGAAACCCTACGACATCGTCATAAAATTAGGGTTCCAAAAATCTTTAAAACATGTTAATAAACATATATCAGAATATCAAAATCATTTGGTTCATATTTTACGCATTTTCGGCATTTTTCGGTCGCGCGGGCCAAAAACCCTAATTAGCTCTGTTTGTGTCTTTCGACTGCAAAGGAGCCTATAAAAATAGCTTATTATTCTTATTTAAATCATATATTATCATATTCAAATCATATAATCCATATTTAACTTAATTATCAGATCAAATAATGATGCATTTTAATGAAAATGCACGTAATGCATGTGATGACGTCAGAACGACGTAGGCTAGAGTTTTGGGGTGTCACACCAGTTTCCGGGCTTTAGTACTGGTCTAAACAGTTCAATCTGAAGGTAATTCTTCTTTTCATAAATAATTTATAAAACAAATAAAACAAGATAGTTTATACTTACCTCACAACTGTAAGCTAGGTCGGATCTCGGGTTGTTTACCTCGTCCCCTTCTACACTCAATGCTCCTATGTAATTCAACGTAACAAATATTTAATTTTCTATACAAATAATTTTACATATGATATGCTGCATGATTAAATATTTATTCTTTTTAATTAACTCAATTCTATTTTAAAATAAATCTTATTTCATTTGAATTTTAACTTATAACATATATTTTCTATATTAAAAGCATTTAAAAATGCTATTTAAATTAATTTTCAAACTTAATTTATAATTTAGTAATCATATTTAATAATATCTATAACTATCTAACTGAATTTATTAATTAATTAGCCCAATCTATAAAAATAAATTGAATTTAAGCAAAAAATGACTCAATTGAATAACTTTTAAAGTTCTCAGGGGCTCAATTGAAGTCTGACGGCAAGTTCAGGGGTCAAATTATAATATTCAGAAGTTAATTTGGGCAGAGGGACCCAATTGAATAACTTTTAAGGTTTCCAGGGACTTAATTGAAGTACAACAGTAACTTCAGAGGCCAAAATATAATTTTCTAAACTCAATTTAGGCAGAAGGACCTAATTGAAAACAATTAAAAGTTTTGAAGGGCTTAATTGAAAACGCGCCAGAACTTCAGGGACCAACATGAAGTCTACCAAAACTTAAATACGGTAGAACTAAATTGAAAACAAATAAAACTTTGCTAAAAGGACTAAATTGCACTAAATTATAAACTTCAGGGGTCAAAATGTAGTTTTACCATGTTTAGGTACTCAGGAGGAAATTTTCATCAAAGCACAACATGTGCTGCTGTTTTAATCTTTTTCCTTAGGATAGAAACCTGCGCCCGACTGCCTTGTTTTTCCTTTTGTTTTCCAACCGGATTCCTGGCGGCGTTTTGGCCGTTTCTCGCCTCCAAATTCTTCCTAGAAACTTCCTTAAGCTATCCCAACAAGTATAGGTACCCCATGCACATGGATTTCTCTTCCTTTTCTCCTTTTTTTCTTATGTTCTCACGTTGCCCTGTTTTTCCTTCTTACCGTTTTCTTTGATTTTTGGGTTTTCTCCTCTCTTTCTTCCCCTTCTACTCCATCCCTACTCTTCCTTGGAACATATAAAACCTCTAGAACTAACTCATCTTCTCTCTTTTTCTCTTTTTTTTCTCTTTTCTTTCTT
Source organism: Croton setiger (assembly GCA_948099555.1). NCBI lineage: Eukaryota > Viridiplantae > Streptophyta > Magnoliopsida > Malpighiales > Euphorbiaceae > Croton > Croton setiger. Next base: position 19,355 of record CANUEY010052950.1, on the reverse strand, counting down.
TTCTTCTTTTCTTCTTTCTTTCTCTCTTTCTGTTTTCTCTTTGTTCCTTTCCGTTCTCTCTCCTTTTCCATCTTTTCAACCCTCTTTCCAGACTTTAAAAGTCCCTGTAACAAATTCCAACAATTAACTTTACACCTCCTTGTTTTAAGTTAAAATTTAACAATTATCTTTTAAACCTATTTTTTTTCTTTCATTTTTAATCTCTCTTCATTTCTGTTTTCTTTTCTATTTATACACATATTTTCGTTTCATTTATTCAATATTATTTTTATTTTTAACATTGTTAAAGGTTTCGGTAAAATCGGGTCCGAAAATATTCGCGGCCTGGTTGGCGCCCGATAACGACTCCGGTACCTCGCCAATGCCGACGGAATCGAAATTTACGACGTCGTCATAAAAATACAGTTTCCAAAACAAATATATTCTTTTATTACATTTACTTTTCAATTTATTTAATTACAAAACAATTTTGTTTTGAATTATTCGCGCTACCGATGTTTTACCCGTCACGGCGAATAAAACCCTAGATGTAAGCTCGTTTACGTCAACCGACTGTAAACAAGTCTTAAAGACTTAGTTTGTTCATATATTTCAACTTAATCTCTTATAATATCACATATATTTAATTTCTTAGTATGTAAGAAATCTCTATTTAAAAATGATGTTTATGCGGAAAGTAATACAAAAATGTATGTTATGCTTATAATGATGTCATGTATGATGCTTGATTTGGTTAGGGATGTCACACTACCAATCGGTTAACTACGATTTCGATTTGATTCATTTTATCGGTTAAAATTTATTTATGCTATTATCATTTAGATAATAAATACACCATTACACTAATTATTTGTCTATATCGATCCACTCTCCATCATCACTAATCAAGAATCTCATAACTTTACTTATATCTTTAGGCTCACTAAGTCTGCTAGAAGGTCTACCATCAGTCATTCTCTGCATAGTATTCTCAGGTTGACATGCAAACAAACAAAAAAGCTATGTAGTTACAGGTCCTAGAGTAACACAATAAACTAATGTTTTAACCCTACACCAATGAACCAACCATAGTATTCGTCAAACTATCTTAAAAACTTGAGAAAAATAATTAAAATTAGAATTTATATTGATTCGGTGACTCCAACTACTCAATTGAGGTCAAAGTCATTGAAGAACTGCCTTGAATTCTGTTTGCAAGTTTAGACATATATATAGCATTATTGCATTCTTTATCATTTCTAATTAAGTAATGTGGGATAAAAAAATGTAGCCTAAGTTAATAATAATAATAATTTTTTAATACATCTCTATCTCATCAATTGAATTTTTATATATTTATATTTTGCATCAAAATCTTACTACTCTAATATCTTTTTAAAATAGTTATTTAATGCTAATTTTAGATGCGCCTAATAAACATATGCACTATAAGAGTTTATAACTCACTATTAGCTTAATTAATTTTAAAGAAAAAATATACAATCATTTATATCTTCTATGATATGAGTGTCACAATCAAACTTATACATATATATCATAAAACATGTCATTTTTTTTATTCAAACATTTAATATAACAATAACCAACAACAACAAACTAATACCAAACGTAATAGTTTACAAACCATAATTTACATATATCATTAGATTTTATAAAAAACTCTACCATTTATAATTTACATGCCAAAACATACGATCATTTATTACAAAACATAATATAAACCAAAATCTATATTCCACTATACATATGATGCAGTACGAGGGAGAGAGGTCTAGGTTTCAGCTGAACCGAACTGTGCATATGTTAGTGAAGTACTATATTTCACTCAAATTGTAGACCTGAAACATAAATTGCAATTTTGATGAGTCGCATACTCAGCAAGTGTAAGCTAAAACAATTTAAGACAAAACATAAAACATTTTATCAGAACAACAGTTAAATTGCAATAGTTCATATTTTCATTTTAATCAACAAAACACAATAATACACTAATGCAATTGACATGTATTTCCATTTCGTTTCGTTGTGATCCATCAAGCCAAGTACTGCACCCGAGAATTTCACAGAGCAAGTGACAATAACTGGCCAATAACGCTAGACCTGAATTTTTCATTAGTCCATCAGAAACACTAGATCTAAATGATTCATAGGTCAATTCATATAACGACCCGTAGGTCCATCTGTAGCAATATGTTAACCCGAAGGTCCATCCGTAGCAATATATTGACTCGAAGGTCCATCCGTCAATTCATATAGAAACTCGTAGGTTTTTTTTTTGTGAAATTTGCAAATATTGGTTATGACGATCACGACGGCCTTAATTAAGTCTTGTAAGAATGCACTGACATGACTTATGAACATTTATCACAATATTTCATATAATCTGATGACTGGGCTTCAATATTGATCTAAATAGTATATATATATCTAATAGCAAATCTCCATAAGTCAATTGGTCGAATTTCAATACTGACTCAATGACCAAACAGTTCAATGATCATATATTCAAAGCAAATATCACAATTCATAAACAAAATTAGTAAGTTTACACTTACCTCAAAGCTGTGAGCTAGGTTAGGTCTCGGGTTGTTTACCTCGTCCCCTTCTAACACTCGATGCTCTTATATTACAGAGCATAACAAATATTCAATTTATCATATAAACAATTCATATATGATATGATGCATGATTAAACATTTATCTCTTTTAATCAATTTAATTCAATCAAAAAATAATATTATTTTCTTTGAATTTTAACTTAAAACATATATTTTCTATATTAAAAACATTTAAAAACACCATTAAATTATTTTCCAAACTTAATTTATCAATTATTAATCATATTTAACAATATCTATAATTATCAAACTTAATTTGTTAGCCAATAATAAAAATAAATTCAATTTAAACCAAAAAAGACTCAATTGAACAGTTTTTCAAAGTTTTTAAGGCTTAATTGAAGTCTGGCAGCAAGTTACGGGGTCAAAATATAGTTTTTAGATCTTAATTTGGGTGGAGGGACTAAATTGCAAACACTTTAAACTTTCCAGGGGCATAATTGAAATGCTGTAGTAAGTTTAGGGGCCAAAATATAATTTTCTAAATTTAATTTGGGCGGAAGGACCCAATTGAAAACAATTAAAACTTTAGAAGGATCTATTTGAAAACGCGCTAGAAGTTCAAGTGTCAAAATGTAATCTATCAGGAATTAAATCAGGCAGAACTAAATTGAAAACAATTAAAAGTTTAGTGGAATGACTAAATTGCATTAAATTATAAACTTTAGAGCTCAAAATTTAATTTTACCAAATTCAGGTACTCAGGAGGAAATTTTCATCAAAACATAACTTATGCTACTGTTTTGATCTTCTTCTTCCTTACTGCCCAGAATCCAACCCAATACCATGTTTTCCCCTCTGATTTCCAGCAACTTTTTCGGCAATTTCTGACGATTTTTCAGCCATTTCTGGCTACCAATATCCTCCCAGGAACTCCCTAAAGCTATCCCAAGACCCCAAAGTAACCCATGCAAACTGGTTCCTCCCCTTTTTCTCTCTTTTTCTTCTTTCCCTCTCATTGCCCTATTTCGGCTAACCTACTGTTTTTCTTTGTTTTAGGCTGTTCTCTTCCTTCTCTCACTCTTCTAATCTCTTCTAACACTTCCTAGGATTACACAAAAGCCATGGAACCTAAGCTTTCTTTCCCTTTTTATCGTTTCTTTCTCTTTTCCTCGTTTCTTTTCTTTCTCTTTTCCTCATTTCTTTCTCTTTTCTTTCTTTTCTCTCTCTTTCTTCTATTTTCTGTCTTTGCTTCGTTCCCTTTTGTTCTAATCCCTTTTCCACCTCTTCAACCTTTAATCCAGCCACTAAACACCTCAGGAACAAAGCTAAACAATAACTTTTTACACCTCCTACTTGTTTTAAACTTAAATTATCCAAAATATCTGAAATTTACTTTATCCCTTTTCCTCCTTATTTTCCCTTTCTATTTTCTTTCCAAATCCAACTTCTTTAATTTATTTTCCAGTGATTTTAATCCTTAAATAATTAATAAAAACAATATTTAAAGTTTTGGAGAAATAAGATCCAAAAAATATTTGCGACCCTGCCGGCGTCCCGAAATTGACTCCGGCACCTCAGCGACGGCAGTGCCAAAATCGTAAAACGTCGTTTTAGTTTTGGAGTTTCAAAACAAATAACATTCATTAAATATCCAAAACATCCAAATGCCAAAATCATTTCTTTTAAATTATTCGCATTTCCGATGTTTTATCGATCGCGTCAGCAAAAACCCTAAACAGGTTTCGTTTACATCGAACGACTATAAACAAGCCTAAACAACTTAATTTATTCACATTCTTACTTTCCAAAATATATTCATAACTTGAATTTCTTAACAAATAAGAAATTTCTATTTAAAATTATGCGATAAGAAATATGAAAATGCATGTTATGTTTAAAATAATGTCATGTATGACGTTCGGTTTGGTTAGGGATGTCACAATTAGAGTGAAAAATTACTATTAAGAACAACCCTTTGTGTAGTAAGAGATCAATTAAGAGCAAGCCGAAAAAATAACTAATACTGAAATTTATATTGAATCAGTATCTCAGATTGCTCATTAAGGTTAAAGTCGTCAAATAGCTACCTTAAAGTATGTTTTCAAGTTTAGTCATATATTTAGCATTTCTAATTAAGTGATGTGGAATAAAATATTGTCTAATTTTATATTTTAACAAATTATTATTATTTGCTTCTTCTCCAACTCAATTCGCCGCCCACCATCCACCATCTTCACTTCCTCTCTTCCCCTTTCTTCTCTTTCTTTTTGTTCATCCATGCATCCCACCAATTTTTCATTAATCATGTAAAATTGAAAATTCTTACCCTCTGTCCTGTATTCCCATGGAGCTTCCAAAATCTCTTTTACATTCTGCTCTATTCTACAAACAAGTAGAACCACTACATTAGTTGCTTCTACAACTTCACCAATTTTCAATCTCACAACTGGAACCTTAACCCAGCTGCCATGTCTTCCTTACCATCCTTAACCCCAACATTTCATTTTCTCAAAAGGCAATTGGTGGTTGGAGTGGGTAGAGGAAGTAGACGCAGTGACAGTGTTAGTGCCGGCGGAGGCGCCAGTTTCAGGAAGCTCCGCAGACGGAGTACGGTAGCGGATCTGACCGTTAGAAGTGGCGGCAGCGGCGATTGCCTTCAAGGATTGCGCTGGTTCCAGTGACGGATCCAGCTCTCCTTATTTAAGATTTAAAAATAATTAATGTAAATAAATGTGAGAGGTAAGCAATTTTGAGGTTGCAAAAGAAATGAATGAGAAATCTATGATGAGTTCATAAAACGAAAATGGTGTTGAAGACAAAAGGAAGAAGAAAGGATTGAAAATGGTATTTTTGTGCAGAGCAAGAGAGTGGTGGAGGTGGAGGTGGAGGATGGTGGTGACGATGGAAGGATGGAAGTAGAGTGAGTGAATAATAATAATAATTTAAAAAAGGGATAATTATTTATAAGTCCCTGAGATTTTGCATAATATACTTTGGGGTCACTCTATTTTGGAAATTGTATCATCAGGTCCCTTAGATTTTAAAAATTATACTATCAGGTCCTTCCGTCCAGAATGGGCGTTAAGTGCCTGTTAAGTTGAGTGAAAATGACATTTTCACCCTTTTACATATTAAACCTAAACCTAAAATGAAGAGTCCAGCCGCCTCCTTCTTTCTTCTTATTCTTTCTTTTTTTTTTCACAATTCATTTTTCCTTTCTTTGTTCTTTTTTTTTCTTCTTTCATTTTTTTACAACTCATTTTAAGAAAAGAAAAATTAAAATTTTTACAAATTTCGTTTGTTATATTGAAGGTGTATGACACATATTTAACTGGGTATATAAAGATTTTCTGAAACAAATCCAGAAACTTGCGAAATAGAAACAAAAGCAAAGAAATCCAGAAGAGTATATGGGTTTGAATTGAATAAAATAAAACAAAACAACAAGAAAAAAACCAAAAGAAGGAGGAGAAGAACGTGATATCAGGATGGAGAAAGAGGTGAGAAAGAAAAAGGAGATGAAGAGATGAGGTGAGAGAGAAGAGGAGAAGAACGTGATATGAGGATGGAGAAAGAGAGAAGATGAAGAGTTGAAGAAGATGGAGAATTGAAGAAAATGAATAGTTGTAGAAGATGGAGAATTGAAGAAAATGAATAGTTGTAGAAGATGAACAGTTGCAGAACATGAACAATTGCAGAAGATGAACAAAATTCCAGAAGATAAAGATGAACAGTTGCATAGGGTTTGATTTAAAGATTGGGTTTAATTAGTATTATTTTGATTCAAATAAATCAAAGAGTAATTTTGTCATTTTTAAAAAATTTAATTCAAATCGTTTGATTTTTTTAGTTGACTAACGCCCATTCTGGACGGAAGGACCTGATAGTATAATTTTTTAAACCTGAGGGACCCGATGATATAATTTCCAAAATAGATGGACTCCAAAGTATATTATGCAAAACCTCAGGGATGTATAAATAATTATCCCTTTAAGAAATTAAAATTAAATACACACATAAAAATTAAAAATGACTTGATATTATATTAATGTAAAATTTAAGGACCTGAAATAAATATAATACAAAGAGTAATATTGTCTTTTTAATTCAACTTAACAGTCACTTAACGTTCATTCTGAACGGAAGGACCTATTAGTATAATTTTTAAAACCATAAGAACCTATTTATATAATTTTCAAAATAGAAAGATCGTAGAGCGTATTACACAATATCTTAGAGACCTATAAATAATTATCCATTCCATAACCATTATAGATTTATCATGAGTACCCGTGGTTAACTGTATTAAGTTATTGAAACAAATTCTTAAATGTTGCTAGTAATATTCTTTTTTTTAAGGAGTTGCTAATAATACATTGGCTTATGAACCAAATAAATTTAGAAGATGAATAAAAACTCATTTGTTATTAGTTTTTAAAAATCGGTTGCAAGTTGGATTTCGCGATTAACCATTCCATAACAATGAAATAAACGGTTAACGTATGCTAAGTTCCATAATCGTAAAAATTAATAATTTATATTTCCATAACCATTAGGGTACTACCCTATTCGTCATTTAGCGTTTTCAATAGTGCGATTAACCACAAAAATCAGTTTCGTTACAATCCCTAGTAGAAATATCCAGAACCCGTGAAAATATTCACTGTTATGTGGAAATTAACTACATAAATATTATTTATTTCTCTCCAACTCAAGTTGCAACAATGACTTTTTGCAAGTATGGACATTATTACCAAATTTACAAGACTCTATAGGTAGTTTCAGGGTAGTCATCGAATATTATTAATAAAAATTAATATTACTATTTAATTTAATACAAATTTTTATGTATTTCTTAATAATTAAATTTGTATACAAATAATAAATATAATTAATTAAAAATTTAAAATATTACAAAATCAAGTAATAAATGTGACACCCCAAACCCAATCTACGTCGTTTTTTACGTCATTTCATGCATAAAGTGCATTTTCATTTAAAATGCATCATATTTGATTTAATATGATTTGAATATGTTAAGGAATAAAATGAATATGATAAACAAATTATGTTTTAAGCTCGTTTACCGTCGGAAGACACGAACGAGGCCCGATTAGGGTTTTTGGCTTGCGCAACCGAAAAATGTCGGAAACACGAAAAATATAAAGTAAATGATTTTGATATTTTATGATGTGTTTATATATATGATTTAAGAGTTTTGGAATCCTAAATTTACGACGATGTCGTACGGTTTCAGTTCCATAAAAATCGTCAAGGTTTTGAAGTCAGTTTAGGGTATCGACCGAACCGCGAATAATTTTCGGTTTCCGATTTTGACAGAACTTAAAACATATGATATATTTATTAGTTTGACCTTAAAATTAAACTGAAATCAATTGCTGGAAGTGTTTATGGGCATAAACAAGATAGGGTAAGAATGGAAAAGTAAGATATTATGTTTGTTTAAGTTTAAAAGTCAGAGGTGGAAAACTTAAGAGGTGGCTTATTTTCAAAAGTGATTAGGTGTCTGGAGAGAGAATTGAAGAGGTGGAAGAGGTGTGAGAGATAAGGGAATCAGGCAAAACAGAAGAGAAGAGAAAAAGAGAGAAAGAAAAAGAAAAGAGAGAAAAGAGAAAATCAGTGGGAAAACCTTTAGTTTAATGGCTATAATATATTCCTAAGAGTGTTAGGAGAAGTTTAGAAGTGATAAAAAGAGAAGAGAGTGGTTGGAAATCGAGAGAGAAGCAAAACATAATAGAGAGTAAAAACTGGTTCTGGGTTAAAAACTATGTTAAGGAAGCAACTTTGAGAGGTTATATCTTAGGATCTAGCGTGCATGGGAGAATTTCGGCCAGATGGATCGATAGAGGGGGTGTAGAGGAAGAGATCGGCAGTCGTAGTTCGCCGAAAGCCGCCGGAGGTGGACATACAAACGGCTGGAAGTTAATTGGAAACCACTGGAAATCGGGAACAAAAACAGAAATTTGAGGTTGAAGATGATCAAAACGGCAGGCAGGGCTGCGTTTTGATTAATAAGCCGCACGTCCAAAACGGCAGCTTCGCCTGCATTTTGATCAAAATTACGCACCCAGCACCTGAATTTCGGTAAAATCACGTTTTAACCCTTAAACTTTCCTGTCGTGTGCAGTTTAGCCCTTCTAGGTAGTTTTGCAATTATTTTTCATTACTTTTTGGTCTTTTGACTTTATTTATTTATGATTTATTTGATTTGGATGTCCTGAATCCGTTTTTTGACCTCAGAAATTTATTTTAAGGTCGATTTTGGCCCGAAAACTTAAGAAATAAACATTTTGTTGAATCCTTTTGATTAAAAATTGGATTTATTTTATTATTTAGTTTGATTAATAATTATTTTGATTTTGATAATTATAATTAGGGGTAATTACTTTTGGGTCCCTGACATTTGGCCTAACATACTCGTAGGTCCTTCTATTTTGGAAATTGTATCAACGGGTCCTAACTTTTGAAAAAATAGACTCTCAGGTCCTTCCGTCCACTTTGGCCGTTAGTCAACGGAAAAGTCAACGTTTTTTTTTTTTAAAATGACAAAACTACCATTTGGTTTAATTGAGTCGAACCATGGTTTATTTGAATCAGACTATTCTAATTATTAAATCAAACCTGTGGGCCTCACTCACTATAAAAATAAAAAACAACCCAAAGCAAGGCTCAAATCTGAGACCTTTAGAGTGCTTAGCTACATGTTAACCAACTGCACCACAACCCAAACCTGCTTTGGGTTGTTTTTTATTTTTATAGTGAGTGGGGCCCACAGGTTTGATTTAATAATTAGAATGGTCTGATTCAAATAAACCATAGTTCGATTCAATTAAACCAAAGGGTAGTTTTGTCATTTTGGAAAAAAAAAAACGTTGAATTTTTCGTTGACTAACGGCCAAAGTGGACGGAAGGACCTGAGAGTCTATTTTTTCAAAAGTTAGGGACCCGTTGATACAATTTCCAAAATAGAAGGACCTACGAGTATGTTAGGTCAAATCTCAGAGACCCAAAAGTAATTACCCCTTATAATTATTATTAATTATAATTATTATATGATAAATAGGTTTTGGAAATTATTTTTAATTAAATGATTTAAAAATAAAAAATTTTCCGGATTGATTTAAAATTCATGGAAAATAATATGATTTGATTTTGGAACTCAATCATTTAAGAGAATTAAAATATTTAATCATGCATCATAGCACATATAGATTTCTTATGTGATTAATTGAATATTGTTGCTATGTTATGCATTATAAGAGCATCGAGTTCTCAAGCAGGGCGAGGTAAATTACCCAAAACCCAACCGAGCTCACAGCAGTAAGGTAAGTGTTAAACTCACTTACTCAGGTTTTTTATTGTGACTTTGTGATTTGCCAAATATGCTACATTGAACTGTTTGGACCGGTACTGAAGCCCGGTCACTTGTGATATATGAAAATATGATTTTATTGGACTATTTGGACTGGTACTGAAGTCCGGCAACTAGAATTATTTGATATATATATTATGATGTTTGTGACTCCTAAGTCGGTACTGAAATCCGGCTAGTTGAGATATTATGATCTGATATATGGATATATATACTGTTTGGACCGGTACTGAAGCCCGGTCATTGAATTATATGAAATATGATAATATGAAATGTATATTATATACATACATTTCCACATGACTTAAAAAATATGACCATTGTGATTATCGTAACCAGTGTTTGCAAATTTCACAAAAGAAACCTACGGTTTCTATATGAATTGACGGAAAGACCTACGAATCCTATATGTTACAAGATGATCTTCTGATCTTATATGTTTACAAGTTGATCTTCGGATCCCAATATGATTATGAAATGACCAACGTTATTTCGATCTTATATATTTACTGGCCAGCTATGAATACTGATATGCTGTGAAATTCCTGGGGCAACACTTGGTCGATAAATCACAACTAAAGAAAAAGGAAAGACATGTCACTATATATCTTATGATATTATTATGATTATATATGATGAACATGACCTGATATTATGCTGTTCTACTATGTTTTGATAAATTGACTTAGATGTTGGTTTCAAATAGTTTTGGTTTACACTTGCTAAGTATGCGACTCATCAAAATCGCAATATATGTTTCAGGTCTGCAGTCTGAGTGAAATCTGATACTTCACCAGCCTATGCTCAGGTCAGTACAGCTGAAGCCTATGCCTCTCTCCCTCACATCACATCATTTGTAAATGCTGTATATAGTTTTGGTTTGTAAGGCATAATTACATGTTTTAACATGTAAAGTATAACATGGTATGTTTAATATGTCTTTTAGATAAACATGTCAGACATAAGTTTTTGATATAGGTAAATGAAGGTTTGAAAAATGTAAAGGATTAATATTGGCTTAATTTTTGTTTTGTTATAATCTGTTCTACTTTAAGTTTGTTGTCCTAGTTTTTGATTTTAGCTATTCATCGACGACTTGGTATTCTAGTTAATTTTCTTGAAGAATACAGGTTTTTTTTCTTGAACAGAGAACAAAGGAGAAGAAGAATGGTATATTTAAAAAATATAAATAATGTTAAAATGGTATGTGCAGAGAAGGAGGAGATAAAGAAGGAGGAGATAAAGAAGGAGAATAAATGTTTTTTTTTTTTTTTTGGTTGATTTAAAGAAAAAAGTGTTTGATTTAAAGATTAGGTTTGATTAGTATGGTTTGATTCAAATAAACTAAAGGATAGTTTTGTCATTTTGAAAAATTTTAATTAAAATCGTCTGCTTTGTTCAGTTGACTAACGCCGTTTTTAGACGGAATGACCTGATAGTATAATTTTTAAAACCTGAAAGACCCAATGATACAATTTTTCAAAATAGAAGGACTCCAAAATATATTATACAAAATCTCAGAAACCTATAAATAATTATCCCTTAATATAATGTTGGTATGTATTCTTATTTGAATTTCTCTACAATAATAAAATTTTTATTTTTCTAATGGATTAGAAATTTAATTTGTATATATTAAAGGTGGTTCATACAATATTTTATGCATTTTAAAATCTTTGATCTTATATCTAACAATTTTTCTTCACTTGACAGTAAAATTTTAATTAATATAAAATATTCAATTAATTATTATTAATTTAATAAAAAATTTATATTAATTATTAATGTCAAAATAAATTGTATTTAATGTTTAAAATTTTTTAGTGTTTTGCATTTCAATTATGATACAAGCATAATAAAATTAGTGCTCCAGATCCAATACACTAAAAATTGTCAAAATAAAAAGTAATACACTAAAAAAAAATTAATTTCTTGATATTTCATTTAAATTATTGTTTTTTAAAAATTTTTATTTTTTACAATTTTAAAGAAACAATAAAAAATCAATACATATAATCAAATATAATGGTTTTTTAAAGTATAATAAATATAATATTTTCAATTAAAATTTAAAAAAAATAATTAGTTAAAAACATATTAGAAAACTCAATTCAATAAAAACATAAATAAAAAAGTATAAAATGAGCACCTAAAAATAATAAATATCGTACGAAACACATGAAAACACTAATATAAAGCATAAATAAAAAGTATATAACGATCACCTAAAAACAATGTGAAACACATAACATTAGGACTGCAAACGAACCGAGCCGTTCGCGAGCGGCTCAGTGTTCATTCGTTAAAAACTCGACTCGAACTCGGATTGATAATAAATAAGCCGAACTTGAACTGTAATAACCGAACTCGTTTAATAAACGAGCCGAACTAGAGCCGAACAGTTAAGCTCGTGAGCCAGCTCGTTTAAAAAGGCTCGCGAGTAGCTTGTTTGATAGGCTCGCGAGCTTGGCTCATTTTTTGTTATTTCATTTCTCTTTTACTGAAACTGCTATTTTGATTTTATCACTTAAAAATGAATTTTTTTTAATTTTTTTCTAACTCTTAACGAACTCGAATAGCAGCAGGAAACGAGTTCAAGCTCGAGTTTATTTGCAAGCTAAAACTCGAACTCGAGACAAGCTCGAATTCAAACTTAATTGCGAGCTCAAACTCGAGCTTTCAAATTTCCAAACAAGCTTGAGTCAAGCTTTCACTTAGAGTTCGAACACGAGCTCGTGGAATTTAACACGAGTCGAACTCGAGCAGCACAATACTCGGCTCAACTCGTTAACAACCCTATATGCCATGCCAAATTAGAAGCTGGGAATTCAAACATGAACCTAGTCTGTAAACCAACTTATAAATGCAATTATCACTAAATTTTAGTTATGACTAGCAAAAAAGAAAAATCAAAAGAGTAAATCTTACAAATTGTTACTCATTTATGTTGGAAAAAAAAAATTAATAAAAAGTTAATAGAATATATAACATTTTTTATCAAAATGAAGTTCATGACTAAAGCTTTAAATATAAATGTAAGAAATGAGAGCTCCTAAAGGTGTTAACTTCATTGCACTCTGGTAACAAATCTACATAAAGCAGCATTACATATATAGAAATTACTAAATAAACTTTAACATATTAACATTTGAAATTGCCACTCCATAATGTTCAACTTGCCTGATCATCAGGTTTTAGCTTATTGATTTCAAATTGTCTCCAGCATGTTCCAACTTCAAAATCCAATCTTCTCAAGAATCAAACACGAGCAGTCTGCTATCTAATGAATCTGCTGAGGCTTAAACTGTCACCACAGATAATCTTTCTAGAAGAAGAGAGGCCAAGATCAAATGGTCCTAAAGAATCCGTCTGCAGCATGACGCCAATAATAAATTAGCCAGATATTATTTTGTGAAGAGAAATAAAAAAATGAAACTATTATAACAAATTCATGTACCCATTTGATCCCTGACAATCCAAGACTGTTTTCATCGTTGTTAACTCGTGAACAAAGTGACAACTCTGTTTCAGATTGTTGACAGCTATGGCTTTCTGGAATGGTAGATTTATTGTTGACCTAAAAACAAAACAGAAACGTGAAATGCTTAGAAAAATAACTATTTACTTAGAACTATTAACCTCGGAAACAATCCTGCATATATGCTTCGAATAAAGGTGTCATTGATCAGATCTTCAGTTTATATAAAATCTTAAAGAACCTGGCATAGGTTTAACATTGAAAATATTATGAGCACCAACAATATCAGACTACACCAAGTTACCACATAACTAAACAATGTTAAACTTTGGACCACGTAACTAACGAATTCACTCACCGCAATTAACCATGGATCAGTTTCCTCAATCATATTTGGAATATCTATATTAATATAATTGTAGAAGTGGTAACATAATGTTAGTCAAATAAAAGAACATATAGTTAACCTATTGTGTCATATATAAAATGATATATGAAATGTTTAATATTTTCTTCTAGAGTAATTTATTTCAAAATATAGTGATTAATACAATAACATGAGCCATACATCACGTGAGTGCTTGCGTAGTTTAAATAATAAAAGTAGGGAACTAAATGAAAATGCGCAAACCTCACTGATATTATCTGGGTATCTAAATGACTTGGAAACAGCATTCTGGCTGCAGGTACGAGAATAAGGAGTTGCACCTGGAACAAGATCATCTTTGCTTGAGGAAGAGAATTTTTGAAAAGGAAATGCATGGCAAGTGTCTTCAGCATCCAAAATGGATGAACTTGAAATATTAGAAGGCTGTATTTGAGCTTGTGACATTATAAAAGCATCAAGTGAATCAGACATTAACTGAGATGGAAGCAAGGTTGCATTAATTCCATCAGATTTTGGATTGCCGTTATTTAGCTTGCCCTGCAAGGATGCTTCAGATAGTAGGCCTCCAATACTTATGTTAGTTAGACTATCATCCCACAGATATGACTGTCCTGTGCCAGCAAGCATCTTTCCTTCATTGCACTGTACAGTAAAAGTGAAAAAGTATGTTTTAGGAAGGCATTAATTGTTTTAGAAGCATTCTGCAACTAAACATCTATATAGAAGCATAAATAACCTAAATTTCAATAGTGTTATCTCTTAATGATGATCAAGAGAACTCTTCTATAGCACATGACAGGTTTGAACAATGGATAATATTCAAATCTTATACATTATACAACGGAACTAATATAATATAATGTAATTAAAAAATGTATTACTATAAAAGAATATCATTGTATTATATAAATTACATAAAAATAAAAAACATAATACATATTTACGCTAAAGATATAAGTATTAACATTTAAAATATTAATAAGATATTAAATTTTTAAATAAATTAAAAATAATTTATAATTATTTTCTAAGTTATTAATATAAGTTAAAAAAATTAAAAATATAACAGGAAAATGAGTGGCTTATTATATAGTACCGTAGGTTCAGCTAATCCACTCAAAGCTGTCTTTCCAGCCACACTTGCATCTGTTACATCATTTAGAGTGGTTGCTTTCATCTCATTGCTTGTTACCTCAGTGTCTTTCCCTTCGGAATATGCACTTACTATATTACAATTGCAATCCTTCTGCATGGTATTAGATTGCGCACAAGCATCCAAGAAAGTTGATGTTGAAGGCAATCCAGACAATGAATCATTGCAATTTGATGACCAGCCGTACCTTAACACAGGATAGATTCGAAAATTTTTAGTAAATAATATATGTAAAAAAAGAATATAAGAGAAATCAATACTTCCTGTGACCTTAAGCGGAAGATAGAAGGGCTTCCATTAGCCACATAGACTTCTCCTGCAGTGAGATTTCTATCATTTAATGTCCACCTACAACTAGATAAATTTTCAGATAAAGCATATGGGAAAAGTATGGGTTCCCCAATAGCAATGTTTGAACAACCCCACTTGCAGATCAGGTGGTTCAGCACAGAAGATATCTTTTTCCTTGAGCTTAGAGTCAGCTCCAAGTGTGGATTATATCCATCCTGCACGGAAAACCAAATTATAGTACATAATTGTCTTGCAAGGAATGTTTGATTGTCTTAACAACATTCTATTTCATCTAGTGCCACATATTTGATATTTTTACCTTTTCCAATCCCATGCGAGTGAATTCATCCAAAGGGAAAAGCTGTAACTTGATCTTGCCAGAAGGATGCACAGTTTGTCCAGGATATTGCTTCGGTAAAGGTATTAACTTTGTATCCATAGAAGATATGCCTTGCCCTAAAAGTGGTGCACAAAATGCTTTAGCTATACTAGATATAGAATGCTCATCATCCTCAACCAAAAGTAATTCACTTTTCCCCAAATTGATAGAATTTTCATTAGCAGAATACATGAATCACATCAATTACTAGAGAAACCATGCAATAAATGGACTAGGTTACTAACAGGAGCCTAAAAATTTATAAATGCAAGCTTCAAATTTCAAAAATAAAATGAAGTTAATATATTTCCAAACCTGCTGGTTTGGGACCGCGCCTCTTAGTTCTGTTAGTAGATTTACCAATTTGAGCCTGACCACGACCCATTCTGAGCTTTGTGGTAGTTTCAACCACATTTGAGGTTAGCTTGTTCACAAATTTCATAGGAGTTGGAGTTCCTGCAAATTCTAAAAAATAGTAAAAGTTGACTTTATCCTAATTCCAGATTATAATTATAATCCATTATAAGCAAGTTTTACTGCATGCAAAAGTGTCGATAAACATTTGCAGCACAGATATCAAAAAACATTGCTTCTGTTGCTATATGTCAAGCAGTTGGGTATTTTTTATTTATTCCCGTACAAATCACAAAATAATAGACAACCGAGTAAAAATGCAATTAAACTAAAAGGCACAAATTAAAATTCTAGTCCTAATTATTCAAGAGAAATTTCTATTAATACCCTAAATAAACTCTACGTTTCATGCAAATTCAAACTAGGATTTAGGTTTAAAGCTAAACTGTAAAAGTAAATTACTAACTTAACATCTCAACGACCAAGGCATAAACAAATGGAAATTCAAACATGGCACCCTAATCAACTAGCCTGTTGGACTTCATGTTAAACCCACATTCATGTATTCAGTCTTCATTTTCAAGAGGCAAACTAGAAACATAAACTAGTGGAGGCATGTGCATATGATCATTTAGTGATCCTCAAGCATATGATCATTTAGTGCTCCTCAACCAACAGCACCACAACAAATTTCCAAATCAAATAAATGAAACAAAAAGAAGGCAACTAAAACAATAAAGTGAAAATGAAAATTCTGGTTATTGAAACATGGAAAACAAGTTAAAAAGATTGTCTCAACTTCTGCCATTAAAGCATGAAAACCAAAGTAAACATAGATTGAAAATTGCTCAGCAGGGTTTCAAATAAAACAGTACTTCAAATATAAAAGGATACCTTGAAAATATGAAACCAAAACAGAATGCTTGTTAGGAATTTCAAAAACACAAAATAAAAGTAATTGGAAAATTAAGCTCGTAAGAGCAAAGTTTTAAATATGAAAAGAATCAAGAAACTCTTACTGGATATATTGAACATGAAATAGAATAGAATATTTGTATTCTCATATCAAAACCCAAAACCAATGCACACTATGCATGAAGAGTTTTTTAACAGATTAATCAAACATAATGAAAACCGCGGATTGAGAAAGGCTCACTTCCATCCATCACAAATTCAGGCCATTTTCCGAAAAATTTTGATGAAACAGGGTATGCAACTAAAACTAGCAGAAAACGTATCAAAAGCAACATCTCAATCTCACAAATGAACTCAAATTGAAAAATACATCGACAGGTTCCAAGATCACATTTTAGTCACAAAGTAGAGGTTGAATGGTAGTCTAGGTTTCCTCGCTTAAAACAAGCAATTTATCAAATAATAGAACACAAATGGGATTTGAAATCTTTACCTCAGGCCCTCACAACAGGTTCCACAATCGACAAAACTTCTCAAGAGATTTCTAGGATTCTTCACAGCCAGCCGACTTCCCTTGCTAAATGGGTTTCGCTAGTTTCTCCGTTTGGGTGTTCAAAAATTAGGGTTCCTCCAAACGATAACAACAGAAAGAACGAGAATTCTGATTAACAAAAAGAGATGAATCAAATTCAAGTGATAGATAGACACTCACTTGAATTAATCAACAGCTATAGAGAAAGAGATGGAGATGCTGGACAAGAGACGAGCAGAGATTTGAAATCAGAACGAAGATTCACCAAAATTGTTGGCGGGAACTAATTTTTTTAGTTATAATGATTGATTTTTGAGACTTTTTTTTTTTTTTACTAAATAATAGAACGGGTAAACTTCTTTTAGGTCCTCCATATTTGGATTAATACGAGTACTCTTATTCTGAAAATTAGATTTTATTAAATATATTATTTCCATGGGTTGGAATAGCTCTTGTTCTCTCATGTGAAACTAGGGTTTTCTACCCTCTCTTGCTTTATGCAAGTTTTTTATCTTTCTACATTCAGATTTCTTTCATGATTTTGTTTTTTTCTTTTGTTTTTTCCTATGTTAGTCTCAATATGGCGGCTGCGAACAATGTTGCTGTTGATTTGGCGAAATCTTTCTATGAGCAATTGATTATGGATGAGGAAGGTTCTGGTGTTGATAGGTTTGTGCAGGAAGAACAAAAAGATGCTGAAACTATTACTAAAGATAGTTTTTGTGTGGCTAGTAGGTTCTTTACGAACAAAATGATTAACTTCTAGGCTTTCAAGCAAACTATGGCTTCGGTTCAGTGTCTAGTGAAAAGGTATGTTGATGAAGAAGGTGGAGGATAATCGATTTTTGGTGCAATTTATGCACAATGCTGATCTCAATCAAATTGTAATGGGCGGTCCTTGGAACTTTATGCAGATAATGTTAATTTTGCACCATGTTCTACTGGGTAAAAATCCTCGAAGTGTGGTGCTTGATAAGTATGAGATGTGGATGCAACTTCATGAGTATCCGTTGGGTTATCGATCGGAGAGGTTGTTTCAAGATATTAGTAAATATCTTGGTGAGTTTTTAGAGGATGATAAGCGTAATTATTCTTTGTTATGGGTGGATTATATATGTACTCAGGTGCATATGGATGTTACCAAATCACTCAAAAGGAAGATGAGAATTAAAACCCCTCTTGCAACATAGGAATGGATTCAATTTAAGTATGAAAAGTTGGCGACCTTTTATTTTTTCTGTAGGGTAATCGAACATACAAATAAATTTTGCTCTAAATTATTAGACTTTCCTGGTATAACCAAGGATCAATTTGCTTTTAGGTCTTTTATGAGAGTGGAGATTAGGAGATTGAATAACATTGGTAGGCGTTGGCTATTAAATGAAGTAAATGTGGTGTAACAACCTAACTTATACTCTTATGTCATAAAACATGCTATATTTTTTTCTAAAACATATATAACATGTTGCATTCTCGTTTTAAATCTGTTAACATCTTTAACATATTCAAAACATACATGAACATGTCATTCATATCACACATGTATAGTATATGGCATCTCTATCAAAACATATATCAAAACATTCTTAACATATATAATCATGTCATTCATATCATACATGTATAGCATATGGCATCTCTTCTCTTTTACCGTTATCTCTGGTTAATCCTGTCTTTCTCTGCACTATAAGCATATTCAAACATAACATGCTTTATTTACTGTATCACAACGCACAAGCACTATTAACATATAATAACTCTACATGTAATTGTTGACGCTTGATTTTTGCCCAAAAATAACCGATGATGATAATGTCCAAGTTCGACGAAAATTCCAGAATTCCGAGGCAGTTCAATTCCTTTTCTTCCTTAAGAAATATTTGAATATTTTAATTGATAAATTTCTCTTCT
>CANUEY010052921.1:0-18928 GCA_948099555.1 Croton setiger | reverse complement strand
CTCGTACATTTTGGGCATAATACATTTTTCCTGTTATAAATGATGACAAAAATGTTGCATATTTTGTGGTAAATTTGCATTTATCATTTTTGCTATTTTTTTTTTTTTTTTTTTTTTTTTTGTTTTTTTTTTTTTTAAAGTTCTCTTCTTTACTATAGACGAACATAAAAACAGTTCAAATTCCTTAAGAACTTTATGTTTTGATTTTATTCCTTGATGAGGAATTGCTTCTTGCAAAAATTGTAAGTTTATTATCTAAATGGTGGTATATATCTGGAGGCTACAAGTTTGAGGAATTAACTTTGAGGTTACAGTGGACATTTTCCCTTACTACCAGTCTTAGTTGCTTAAAGCAGCTTTGGGGTTGTGACGCAGGGGAAGGATTTAGGGTTAATAAAATCTCAACAAATAAGGGTTAGATTAGAAAGATTGTAGTGGAACAGACATGAGTCTCGTAAAGATAACCTCAGAATTCAGAAATCTGAATATTTTTAATTAAATAACAATAAAACTATTTACATCAGCCTCTACTGCTGTCCTATTTATATTAGCTAGACTAAGCCTATTCCTTAACAAAAAAACTTACTAAATGGTAATCCTAAGACACTAATAATCCTAAATAAATAAATAAAACAGAACATAAAAGAAAATTTTCTAAACAATAACTATGTTCCTGCATCAGGTTGGTCAATATTGGCTTGACTGTCTGTAAAAAAAAAAGCCTGTATGTGGGCACAGATCTCTATTTTGGAGCAAAGCTACTGGCTACTGAAGAGCCGGACCATGCAAACAAGAGGTTGTTTAGCTACTTCAACTTAAATGATTTTTTACCTATATTTCCAATTATTCCTCAATACCATAAGCCGACACTCCATGAACAGGAATAGTGAACACTACCTCAGCTGGTGGCCATTGGCACTATTACTGGACAACGTGAAATTTATATTTGCTTTATCTCTTCTAATCTGTCCGTGCAGGTGCAGCTATTCAGATTAATATGCTAACATAAACTTTCTAGTGTTACTATGTAATGTCAATAAAAATTGCAGCATAGTTTGATTTGCCAGGGAAGATAAAATCCAGTTATATTGTTCGACACATGACCTACGTAAGCTGATACAAAAGTGACCAAGTCGTTTTTGGTGTGTCATCGATTTCGGGCATAATCTATAAACTCTACAGTACAGGCCAAATGCCGTGCATACAGATCACAACGGCAGGTGAAACATCTAAACTTCTGGTAAGTTCCTGAACTCACATAGAAGACTGTTCAAAAAGCAATCCATATCTTCTAATTCATTAGTTATCTTTTCATCAGTCTTAAGCAGCATTTTTAGTGATTATTATATTGAAAATTCAGATTGAGTCGAGTAGCTGCTGGTTGCATGAATAGAGATAAGTTAATAGAGTATGAATGAAAATAGGTGCATTACAGCATAATATTGAGTGTACAGGAATAGCTTTACATAAAGATAAGGCCATTAAATTAAAGGGTTTTCTTGAAAAGGACGTGAAAAGAAAGATGGCCTTCCAATATGGTTGCGGAGTGTGAGTGGTGAGGAGGCAGTCATTTGAAGAAGATGACAAAACAAGAGTAGGACAAATTGGAATGAGAAATATCTTAATCATAAGCTTTTTAAAAGTTGCCTGTTTGATTCATTTAAGAAAGGATTATCTATATTCAAAGTTGTTTGATGGGTAAGCATGAAATAATGCCTATTTTTGCATGCGCATTTTCATACAGCAATATGACTTTTGTTTTCAATTTTTGCTCTTTCATTTACTATGCTACTCTGCCACTCTTGGCGCATTTTTATAAATATGATCATGTGATTGTTTAGTAGTCCGCTTTGATTTGAGAGTGAAAATTTTGCATTCCATTAATTATTCAAGTTTTGATTTGACCATTAAAGTGAGAGAATTCCATCCTACATATTGAATGTATGTAAATATAATTTTACTACAAAGAGCATTTCCAACATTAACGGATATTACACTTTCTCCATATTAAGCAATAGTTCTAATAAAAAAAAAAAAGAGAATAGAATAAAAAACAATGTAATAGAGATAAATTTTTTAAATTGGATGTCTACGGATAACATCATCCATATCATTTTATACAACCTTCATTTTACATTTAGCATCGGAAATGCGCTTGTAATATTGACTTACGCATACACATACATATACATATGTAGGCAGATTGTAACAAGAGAAATATATATAATTTTGTAAAAAATTAATATTACAATTTTTTTTAATATAAAAAAATTTAAATTAACCAAATAATAATATGAATTACATATCAAAGATAGTCATTCATTAAGCATCAAATTAGTGCTAATAATGAATGATAGAAATAAAATTCAAGAAAAAAAAATTTGTATCCTTCCAAAGTGACCAACCAAGCTAGATAACAATATTTTTAAATGGAGTTGTAAAAATAGTTTAGCATTAATTAAAATTTAGAGTTGAAATAAATGATAAATCAACTATGGTGTGGATGAATGGACTCCAGATAAATTTTTAAAAGTATGGTGAGGATTATAGAAATAGTAAGGGACCCGTTTAGGAGAGCAGCTCATCAAAGTTGAATTAATAGAAATGATGAACGAAGTTGAGGACGAGACCTTCTAATCCGCGTTGCTTGTTTTGTTAAGCATTGAGAAGACTCAACCCCTTAAAAACTAGAAGGCCCCCATATGAGTGACCTGTTTATCATATGCTTGGGCCATAAAAATTGCCTCACATGTGCTTCCATATGCTTGGGCCACCCCAATCAACGCCTCATACGAGTGACCTACCCCTCATACGCTTAGACCACAAAAATTGCCTCACATGTACAACCTGCACTTCCAAGTGTTTGGGCCACACCAATTAACGTCTCATATGGGACCTGTTCCTCATACACTTGGGCCACAAAAATTGTCTCACTTAACATGTTTAAAATTTTTCCATGTACTGTTATATAATGAATATTTCCTCATACACTTTTATAGGTATCAGTATCAAAAGTGGTCCGACATAAGCAACATACTCTTTATTCTAGAGCTACATTTTAAGAAGTTAAGTATTGGTTGAAGTATTGTTTAAATGCAAAAACTTCTATCACATGAGGAATCTACAAAGTAAGGTATACAAGCTCTAAAGATTGTAATACTTTGAAGAACTAAAAATTTCCTAAGAACAATAATTCTCGTATGCGAAAATGGAAGGTCAATATAAAGGGTCATAAAAATAATGGCTGACCTTTCGGCGATATATTAGTTTGGAAAAGTCAGCTTAATATATAAAACAAAATAATGTGCATCTTAAAATTACAACCTTAAGGTCGGCATTACAAAGATAAATGTTTTGTAAAAAATCGGCTAAGTACAAAATTGAATGCTTATGATAAACATGACTAAGCAACTTAAGTGCCTCTTGAATAAGAGGGGTCTTCATTGCTGGGAGCATCTTGAGTTGTCCTACTTCGATTGCAAGGTTGGCTACGCCATCGACTGCGGTTGGAGGATTAGTTTTAGAGGGAGGAAGGTCTGTGATCCCATAAGCAAGTTCTTCAGTCAAGTTTTCGGGATTTTTTTCTTGGGATACCCTTTCTTTCACAGCCACATCCGTGGGCACTGGATCCTCAGTGCCCTCATCATCCCCAACTTCCTCCTCCTGGTCTTCATCTTCTTCACCATGTTCTCTTGAGGCTGCATCTTCGCCCTCAGTGGTATCACCCTTGTACGAGGCTGGCATCATGTCCGGATGAGTCCACTGCTTCCTTCACCTGCACCTTCAAATTGGTGACCTCCTCCTCTTCATAAGCTTGATGCTCAACCTCACGAGCCTGTTGCTCACTTTTGAGTTGAGACTTCAACTCCTGTTGCTTCTCCTCAGTTTTCTCTTGAGACTTTTCAAGCTTTTTGGCCATCTTTTTCAACAAACAGGCCCCATGCTCTTTTTTTGATAACTCTTTCTGGATAGTAGTCAGTTTTGCCTTAATAGCTCCAACCCAACCTCAATCAGGGCAGTCTTTTCCTTTTATCGGCAAACTTCTTCTATCATAAAGTTTCTTTCATCCTCTAACTTACCTTGGGCAACTATAAGGCTATTGATGATGTGACCTTGATCTCACTTGTACTGTTTAAGCTCGGCTATCCTATTTTAGAGGTCGAGGGTAAAAGCCACACTTTGCAGGAAAATAATAATAAATTAAGTTAAAAATGTAAACCGCCAACCATAAAGATAGACATTTTTTATGCACATAAGAAAAAGGAATATAAAAACACAAGGCCTGAATATTTACCATTAGGGCATCTCTCATCACGTAATCTACCATAGCCTAATTGGGCAAACCCTTCATCTGCTTTGAATCATTAGGAAATTCCATCTCCTTTACGAAGTGCTGCCTCACACAGGGATTTAAAAAGGAGGCATGGTCTCTATACTCTCCTTGGAGTATTTAATTGAAAGAACCTAGAATGGTGACCTCCTTCACGCTAAAAGCGGGAGCGCTTCAGTCGTACATCACACATCATTCTCTATCTGTTTCTCGGGTGAAGCCTCATCCCTTCGATTTGTGTAGGGGACCTTATCAAATAAAAGGCGATGGCATCAGTAAGGACTAAGGCTCGGGAAATTTTGATCCTTTCTCAGGTCATGTCTTCAACCTCGACCGACCTTTGTTAATCTTTGATTGTGGTAAGTGGCTGGGTTTTGCTTTCTTCGAGGATTGCTCCCTCGTTTATTTCATTTCAACCACCCTTAGTGGTCCCTTGGTGGTTGAGAAGTTGTATTGTCGACCTCTTTATGAAGCCGTTTTTGCTTGCCATCCTTGGCTCCAATGTGTTTGAGAGCCTTAGGGGTCTTTCGGGCTTAGCCATGGGAGCAGGCTTGATTCCACAACCAATATTTCTGCTGCCACATTTTTCCTTAGGATGACCTTTCGGGTTTGCCTTTAGAAAGGTGACAACACTCTTCAATACGTTTGAATTCATATATGTAACCATAAAACAAGAGGAAAGAACACAAGTAGTTTCTGTTGTCATGTAACAAAAGTAAGGGGATAAGTATTGGATAGTCGACAATGTGCATATGTCTAGGAAATTACCTTCCATGAGAGGTTGTTCGGCAGCCAGGATGGCACTCGTAGAGCTCTCAAAAGTAGTCCCTTTTTCCCCTTGCATTGACATAGATCTTTTTCATATTGCCTGGTAAGAGGCCCACGGGGTTTAGTTTGGACACATTATTACTTTATGAGGTAGAGAAGGAGAATTCCCCTCTAACCATAAGCCGTACTAGAACAAACTGAGTTTTATGGGCGGCACTAAGGGACATTTTATCTTGGGTAAGGATACGATTGCTCCGACATTAAAGGTAGTTGTACTCGGTCCCATCAATGTCCAAAACAAACATTTTTGACAGCATGGGGAAGGTTAGAGTAAAACCTTCAGCCTTGGGCAACGCTTAGAGGTAGTATATCATTTTAAAGGATTTGGGTCCAAACTAGATTGGAACCAGGCAACAGTAATTGAGAAGCCCTTCAATGCAAAGGAGTAGAGGAAACCGCACACCATATATTAGGTGTTCGTGGGTGATGAGTAACTGGTGAGGCCCCACACATGATTTTGAGGTGGTGCTTTGAAGGTCGAGAACTGCAAGCTTATAAGGAGAAGGTGGTAGAAAGTTGTACCAATTGGGGAGTTCGACTTAGTACTAAATGACCCTAATCTCTGAGCGCCGAACAGTGTCAGCATCGGAGGTATTAGGGCGAGAGATTGCTTCATTTTTCATTTTGGTCGTCTTCCTGTAATAGAGAACTGGTCGAATTAGTGCGATTTACAATTAAAGTATGAGCATTTGAAAACCTATTGCTGTTAGCCGAGTTATGACTAGCCAATTTAAAGGCTGAAGATTCAGAGGAAGACATAGTGAAACTTAAACTAATTAAAGGTAGGAGAGATAAGGTAAGTACCTAGAAAGAGGGGTTATGAAGGTTGCTCTTTTTGCTATGGAGATGATAGTCGAAGCTTAGGGTTGCACCTTAAGATTTCGAGACAGCAAAGGATTCAGACGGCAAGAGCCACTTATTTATAGCAAAGAACGAACGCAAAAACCCACGAACGTTAATGGACTCCCAGATTACCTACTTACCCTCGGGGTGGTATTTGGAAGTAAGGGACAGTGAGGTAATTGGACAGGGGTACCGATTCGAAGTGCTAACGTGTGCTTATGAAAATCAGCGCACAAAGTTTTTCCCGCTACTTTTGCTTCCTGATAGGGCAAAGGTTAGCGACTCTTGAATTTTGGTCAACCTTAGAGATTTGCTAGCTAGGCCAAGACATGGAATGACTTGGACTTATGGGGGGGACAATCTGTAAGTCACTCTTAGTAGCCTACCCTCTCTAAGTCTTATTCCAAGGCGAGGTCGCTCACTTTCAAGAAATAGAAGCAGAGGGTTGACCACGCGTAGGTCAGCCTTAGTAGCATCTAACCTCTAAGCGGTCAACCTTAACACTTAAAATCCTTGGACCCCGATAATTTTGGATCTTTGGGCTCCGATTTACTCGGATCTGCTAAATCTTATTGGGCGCGAAGATTTTAGAATCCCACCGTTACAGCTCCCCTATATAAAGGATACTCTAAATATTAAGTCACTCAGCTTTTAACAACTATATTAAAATAATTTTTTTTTTATTGCAAAGAAAATAATATAATATTATCATGATTACATTATTAGAAACGCACAATAAATAAAAATATTATACCACCCAAATTTGGAAAGTGAAATTTCTAAAAGTTAATTGGTTAGTAGCTTTTCAATATAGATAAGTTCAAATCGAAGTAAATCTAACACCAAACTATTTTCATATACAATAATGTTTTTAGATGCAGCTTACAACAAAGTCCAGCCTCAATTTTTTAATTTATTTTTTCAAATCAAATTTTAAAAGACTGTTTTTAATTTCAACGGCAATTTATGAAATTTAATTTTATATTATAAAATTCACATAAGAATTTAAAATTATTAAATTTGCAATCATGTGACAAATTCAAATCTTATAAGATCTTACAAATTGTGACCATTAAATTAATGTTGAAACTAAAAATAGATGGGGCTGCATTTCTCCTACTCGGATCCATTCCGGTTGCACTACAAAACTTATAATGAATAAAAATATGGCTACACCAAGACGTATGAAACTAAAATTAGTCAAATTAAATTAGTTAATACTAATTTTTTAACATCATTTAAGACTAAACCATTTTGACACATAAGGGATTCTAGTATCCTATTATGTTTTATAGTTTAAATACATAAATCAAAGTAATAATTACCCACATCCACACAACTACCTTTTTCTATGGTCCTTATTAAATACAATAAGATGAACCAATAACCATGAGACCATATGCCACAAAGCTTAGCCACCACCTTTCCATCAACATCCCTTATTATATATCATATTACCAAATCACCCTTTTACCTTCCTCCACACATCTTTCCATGCCTATAAATATACACACACACTCCCTTCACCACTTCACCACCATAGCCAGCTCATACATAAAAGAAATATAAACCCTAAACATAAAAAAAAGAAAAAGAAAAGAATGGGTTCTCTTCCCCATATAGTTGAAGATTGCATGGGTGTTCTTCAACTTTTCAGTGATGGCTCCATATTTAGGTCCAAAACTATAGATTTCAACATCCCAATTATTAATGACAAATCTATCCTCATCGAAGACACTGTCTTTGATAAAAATCATAATCTTTCTCTTCGTCTTTATAAACCCACTTTAGACAATTATGAAAATAGGAAGAAACTTCCTATAATACTATTTATTCATGGAGGTGGTTTTTGTGTGGGTTCACGTTTGTGGCCAAACTGTCATAACTGCTGTTTACGTCTAGCTTCTGGCTTGAAAGCTCTTGTTATCTCTCCGGACTACCGGTTGGCGCCAGAGCATAGGCTTCCGGCGGCCGTGGACGATGGAATTAGTGTCATGCAGTGGTTGCAAAGTCAAGCTTTGAGTGAGAGCCAAAATAGGGATGCATGGTTAAGTAATGTTGATGTTGACTTTGACCAGGTTTTTGTAATGGGAGATTCGTCCGGTGGGAATATTGCACACCAATTAGCGGTTCGGTTGGGTTCCAATTCACCCAGTTTGGCTCCGGTCCGAGTACGAGGTTATATTTTATTGGCTCCATTTTTTGGGGGAGTTGCTAGGACTAAGTCAGAGGAAGGGCCTAGTGAACATTTACTCAATCTTGATATCCTCGACAGGTTCTCTCTCTCTTCCATTATTTTCTCATCATAAAATGATTATTTTAATAAACGGAGACATTTAAGACATAACCACATAATAAGGATGACCTTTCTTTATCAGTACATTAGGATGTAGATTCGAACACGGACCAATATGTCACAACGTAGTGCACTAACTATTAGTCTAAACTCTCAATTCCATTATCTAATTATTTTATTTTCAAAACAAAAGTTAGTTTTGATAGAAAAAAAAATTCCTTTATTATTTTACTAAACTTAGTTGAAGTATATGAGTAATATTGTTTCTGTGTATTTGAATTTGAAACTCTAAAACCAACCGTAGTTGGTAAGACACATTGCACTTTGAAGATAAAATTCAAGTTTGAAGTTTGAAAAATTCTTTGTTAGAAAAGACAGCTACGAAATCAAAGTTGGGTCATTATACATTACGCGTACTAATTCATAATTTGATTTTTATGGTGATAGATGTACGGATTGTCATATGATTGGAAAGAAAATAATGAATCAATTGATTTCATTTTGAATTTTATGAGTGTAAGATAAAGTTGATTAGCATTTAAATATGTGCAAGTACAATCAAATATTAAACTCAAAAGACAAGACACTGCTTTTTTCCATTTGAATTTTTGTTTTCTAATTACAACTTAAAAGCCCTAAATTATAGTTTAAGTTATACATTAGGAGAATAACCATATAATTAAGAATAATTACAACCCTGCTTCTCTCAAATTTTATTACATAATGATAATAATAATAATAGACGTATCACACTTAATCATTATAAAAGACGACTTCTTTAAGCTAAACTAATGAAAATATTAATTTTTAAAACAATTTTCATTGTTTTTATTATGATTATTAGAAGCTCGCGTAGTAGTGTAATAGTGTGATTAGTTTATATTTATATTTCTCACATCAACTTCACTTAAAAGAGATTCATGAACTTGAAATGAAAATTCATTTATTCCAAGTTATCAATATATAATTTTGACACAACATAAATGTATTATGAAGAGGATTGAATTTAAAACTTCTTACTCTATACATTATGTTTAGTAGAGAATCTGTAAACCTAAATCTAAAACAGTAAATGCTAATTCATAAATACATAATTATTTAACAACCTTGTATTAAAAAGCTTCATAAACAGTTTGTATCAGATTTTCAAAAATATATACAGTTATTCAAACACTCTAAATATTTCTATTTATTATCAAATTATAAAATTTCATTTTAATTGAAAGTCAGTAGTCAAAATGTTATCTTATCAATAACATCCTTGAAATTATAGTAAAAATCCATATAAAATGGGATGATTATAGTGGGAAAAGGGAGTGGAAGTGACCCAATAATTTGAGAATAAATAAGATAAGTATTTGAAATTAATAGGTTAAGTAGTCAAATGTAGTTAAGTCCATGGAATGTGTAGAAGAAAAACCCAATTCGAAATATCTAATAATAACATGATTTGCTTTAATTGTGGATCACTTTGTGGCCAAACACACCTCTTACATCACCACATATTCCTTCTGTTGCCGTCTTTTCATTACTTTCCAACATATTTAGTATATGCCCAATATAAATACATATATTTCAAACAAAAAAAAAAATAAAATCACAATTAGTAGTTGATAAATACTTTTTGTAATTATACAAAAATATCTCTTCTTTTTCATCATTAAGACAAACTTTACTGTTATTTGGCTTTAACTTATTGTAGGTTTATGCAATGAAATCGCATAATAAGATTAACAAGATTTAAACTTTACCTTGTTATATATGCTTTACTATTGGTTTATTGTACATTGCACATATCAAAATGAGGATTTATATTTTTCTAAGTTTTGATCAATAATTTTAAATTAAATTTTCTAATCAATATGTTTAAAAATATAGGTCCTCTAAAGGGACAGTGGGTTGGTTGTTTCAATCTAGAAAAAGTTAATTTTACTTAATTTTATTACATTAATCAATATAATTACTACACTTTTGACCTAACAAGCAAAAATAACAATTCATATTCAAAGTTTTAGTGCATTGTCCAACATTTATATAAGATTAGTGCCTTCTCCAATTTTTCCTCTCTCTTATCTAATGAAAAGTTGTTCAATAATTGGACCAACTTTCCATTAAAGTCACATTACTAACTTTTTAATTTATGATAATGAAGCAACTAATTATGAGATTTTTTTGTGTCACTGTCTCCAAATTAATTGGTTGATCCATTAAAAAAAATTATAACTAAAAAAGTTAATTAATGATAAACTCATTGAAATGCAGATTTTGGAGACTTTCTATGCCTGTTGGAGAAGGAAGAGACCATCCATTAGCAAACCCATTTGGACCATACAGCTTGAATCTTGAAAAAATTGATCTTGATCCAATGTTGGTGATGGTAGGCAGCAATGAACTTTTGAAAGATAGGGCTAAAGATTATGCAATAAGGTTGATGGAAATGGGAAAGAAAATAGAGTACCTTGAGTTTGAAGGAAAGCAACATGGTTTCTTCACCAATAATCCTTACTCTGAATCTGCTGCTCAAGTAATTGAAGTTATTCACAAGTTCATGTTTCATCAAATGCATGCATGAATTTGTAGAATTCTAATGACAATGTTATATTATAATTAGCTATTAATTTGGGTTTGGAGATGGTTTTATTACTTTTATTTTGTTGGATTGGAATATTGAATCTTATTTTTAGCCTAAAATACTAAATGAAGAAAGCTACAAGTTCTTTATTCTCTTAAATCCTCAGTTTGTGTAGTTGGGTTATGTCCCTATACAATTAAATGATGATTGATGACAAAATGTTACTAAAAATAGACCACATTAGAATAGAGATATACAATCGGTTGGAGTAATTCACTTATAGTCTGTATACTTATAGTCTACTAAAAGTATACAGGCTAAGTAGACTGACTGTATGAGTATAGAGACTATAAGTGAACAAGTGTCCAAACCGATTAACATTAAATTTTGGTGAGGATTGCTCCAACACAATGCCTTTTTCTTGGATAAATGTTGATTGGAAGTATAAGACTTTCAGCGTGATGTCTCTTTCTGTCAAAATTTCTCCCAGCAAATACTTTCTAGGGCTGTGCACAACTCATGTTAGGGTCGGATTTTACCCAAAAGTCACATCAAAATTTTCAAATAAAGCAACACAAGCCCAATTTTGCTAGGATAAATAACAACTTTTGATATTTTTATTTTTTTAATATGTCACATATTTTTGAAATTTTTTTACCACAAAATTAAGTTATTATTATTAATGTGATGAAATTGTTACAGATTATAAAAAACTTGTTTAAGATACTAACACAATTCTCTCTTTCATGAGAAATAAAAAAGGAAAATTGAATTTAACGTCATCGAAATCAACGAAAAAAGAAATATATAAAATTTAAGTGACTGTAAAAGGGTACTCGAGCTGCAATGGGAATCTGACCAATTATAACAAAGTTTCAGTTTTTTGCCCAAATTCTTTTGGTTTCAATAATTTCATCATCACTTCCAAGTGAGAAATTGTTATCAGATTCAGGTTCAAAATGAAAAGAAGATTCTGCTAGAGAGGAGGAAGATGAAAAAAAGTGGTGAGGGTTTGGGGAGGATGGGCTAGTGGGAAGTGCATATGGAAGCACGCAATTTTGACAGAAGTCTATTCCTCCTAGAAAGAGTTCTTTTGGTAAAGAAAGAAGATAAAGAGAGATCATATACGCTTGGAGAGGGAGAAGTAAGAAGAGGTGGGGGTATAGGTTAAAATTTTTCTTGACTTCTTTTTTCGACCTTTGACAGAGGCTTAGAGGGTTTTGAATTCTATAATGGGTGTAAGAAGGCTTGGGGTTATAGAAGCTTAAGGAGTTGTAGACCTTATAGGGCTAGGAGCTGGAGCGGTGATCCAGAAGGTTGCTAGATTCTAAACTAGAAGTAGGAAGATTACTAGGGGATGATGCTTGAGAGGTTTGGTCTAAGAGTAGAATGGTGGAGGAAGAGAAGCTAGAGGGTTTACCGGTAAAGAAATGATAAATGGTGATTGGTTACTAGGTGATGCTAATGGAGAAGTTTTATGTGAATTTAAAGGGCAAGAGTGAGAAGCTGAAGATGGTGAGGTGGGAATGGTTTAGAATCTTTGAACCATAAAAGACCTTATCAGAGCAAAGGTAGTCAGGCTATCAATTTTGCTTTCTAATTATACTAGTAATTTAGTAAAGGTCTTGAATGATTGGAAAGTAAGCATATTGATTATAGGGTTTGTTGGATACAATTTTTATTTTATTCATAATTTGAATCTTTAGTTATCAAAGTTCAAAATGTAAAATTCATCAAAAATCAAAAATATTGATGAATTGAGATACATTCCTTAAAAATTAGCCTTAAAAATTTGCAAAAAACAATAACAACTTGAAAACACTTCACTCCATAATACTATCCATTTTGAGCAACATTAATTATGATTCAAGTTTGAGGAATAGTTCATCACTAGCTACTTTTTATTCTGGATCTTCATCTTTCTTCCTCTTTCTCATTCAAGTGTCAACTATTATTGTAAGGGTATGATTAAGAGATCAAAATAGACAAAATTATAAGGGTAATTTAGTCTTTTAATTATAAATTCCTTCTTCAACAATCCGATCAAGTCCATCTAGTTCAAAGGCATCCAATCTTATTACGTATCGAGCCACCGATCCTACGTATTAAGTGCCACCAGTCATGTCACTAGAGGTAATTTGACATGTAGTTCATCTAGGCACCACAATAGAAAAGAAATACGAATTGAGGCATTGAATAGTAAAAAATTTTGGTTTAGACACCAAAACAAAAAAGTTGGTCAAGTTGAGGTACCATCTATACAATTATCCCTTAATTAATAATATAGATATGCATTTTATATTAGGATTAATAATTTAATTAGTATAGGGATTATTATGTCTTTTGTAGAATTAGTCTTGTAAGCATTCGATGTCAATAAATTGAGAGAAAGTATTATAGGAAAAAAGAAATTTTGTTATTTTAACTTGATTTAGTTTTCAAATTGTTTCATAAATTTGAAGATATAAAGGGTAGAATGGTAAAGATACGGGCAGAGCAATTTCATCATCATTCTCAAAGGCATCAAACAAGATTTTGATGAATGATGATTTATTGTTTCTTTGAACTTATACGGCGCCGCAGAAAGACGTCATAGAGCCCACAACCTAATTCGCACCGTTTAACTAATTAGCGAAGAATTTTAGTTGACCGGTGGATCTGACCGCTGACACCACCAACAACTTGACAAACTCACTTTAATTTTATTCTTTTAAGAGATTTCTTTTTTTTTTCCAATAAATAAAAGAAGAAGATATTCTCTTTGGAAAAAAAAATATATATATATCTCACAGTTCTATTAAAAGTAAAGGGCACTTTGGAATGAATCAATTCCATAAAAAATTTATGAAATTCAATTCCAAATCCAAAATCAAGTTCTTTGTGGTTGGAATAAAAAAAAAATTGAAATTCAAATTACATAGAAATAAATTTTTAGAATTGAATATACTATTTCAAATTCAAATAAATTAAGAAGAATTTGTAACTGAATTTCATATAACCAACTTTCTTTCTTTTTTTAAACTATTCTTTAAATTTATTCACAACAAATCACTTTTTCATTTTACTTCTAAAACTCACAAATTGCTATTGTTGTAAATGTTATTGTTATTGCAGCTGTTATTATTGCTGCAACAATTGCTATTGCTACTACTGCTGCAGCAATTGCTACTGCTACTAGTCTAGTGCTTCTGTTGTTGTTACTATTGTTGTTACTATGCTATTTATATTGTTGCTGCTACTATTGATGTTATACTACTGTTATAACTGTTATTGATGCTACCACTTTACTATTATTGTGGCAGCTATCACTACTAAATCTATTGTTACTGCAATGGTTATTGCTACTACCACTATTGTTATTACTACAATCACAGTTGTTGTTGTTGCAATTGCTGCTATCGATGCTATTACTGTTGTTATAACGAATGCTACTGCTGCTACTATTACTACTGGTACAACAGCAACTGCTACTATTGTTGCTACAATTACTATTATTGCTGCTGGTGTTGTAGCTGCTAATACTATTGTTGTTGTTGCTGAGACAACCTATAACCTATATGCGTCATTAAAAACTGTGCTATTTTTTTTATCAAACATATAACATGCTACATTCTAACTACTATTAGACATGGTCACGAGCCGGTTATGGGCCTCAGTTAGGGGGAATGTTAAACCTTAACTAGCCCGCCGGGCTACCAAACCGACGGTTTGGCCGGTTATTTTACTTTTGTTTTTTAATTTAAAAAAAAACGATTAACCTAGGGTTCAAAGGTATAGTTCATCGACGGCTCTAGTTTAATATGGTTCACAGTTCAAAAATAGCTCGAACCTTAATCAGACCGTCCCCCTAACGGTTCCGGTTATGGTTCGAAATAGTTGCTACTGCGACTACTCCTACTGTTGATGCTGCTGCAACTATTACCGTTATTAATGTTACAACTACAACTACTGTTGTTGTTGTGACTGATACTATTGTTGTTACTGCAGCTGCTGTTGCAACTACTGCTACTATTGCTGTTATGATTGCTTCTGTTGCTGCTGCAGCTGTAACCGTTGTTCATGCAACCGTTATTGTTGCTACTGCAATGACTATTGGTGCTGCTGGTACTGGTGTTTGCCTCCTAATAGGGAGAAGGTTGGCGACTTTTTAATCCTGGACAACCTTGGAAATTTGTTGACTAGGCCAAGACATGGAATGGCTGGGACTTGTAGGGGGACATCTGTAAGCCACCCTTAGTAGCCAATTTTCCCAAGGTTTTACCCGGGGAGGGGGGTCGCTCACTTTAAGAAAACCAAGACAGGAGGTTGGCTATGTGCAGGTCGACCTCAGTAACATCTAGCATTTAGGTGGTCGACCTTAATACTTAGAATCCTTGGACCCTGAGAACTTCGAGATGCTTAAACTTCATTGGACGCAAGGATTTCGGATTCCTACCGACACAATTTCCCTATATAAGGGAATCTTAAACGTCAATCTAGGGATTAGGTCACACACTAGACTTTCATGTATGAATATGTCATTTAAAATAATTGAGACTAAAGCTATTTTGGTTGTATTTTAGAAAATTATGTCCTTTTTCATGTAGTGCTTTAGGTGAAAAAAATTTATTTGTTTAATGCTTGTCGTAATATGGTGCAGAAGATGATAGAGGAGATACGAAAGCACATTTTTTTTTAGGGAAGAAAAGTGGGCCAAGCTGTACATAATATGTGTGCATAATTTATAAATGATGTGGTTAACTCGCTATTATAACCGTTGTGAGTTTAGTGCGAGATTTTTAAAAATGATGCAAATTGAAAAGCAAATTGCACACAAATAAGAACAAAAGGGTACATATTTTTTTATTTGCACCAAGAATAATGCGTAAGGAGGGTGATAACATACTGTTTGCACTCAATTTTTTTTTTTTTAAAAAAAAATTGTGCAAGAAATTTGAGAAAATACTCCCAAATTATACAATAGGCATTGTTTGGAAAGAGAAGGAAAACAACATTTTAATCTGCCACCAATAGTCACCTCCCAAAAATTGCATTGTCTTGAACAACTTCACCATCCATTTTGTCTCCTAGAATTAGTAGTTTTACTTTTCAAATGGTAGTGTCTATATGTTAAAATTGTTTCGTAATTTGAAAATAAGCTTTTTTTTTTTTTTTGAAATTTGCCAAATTTTCATTTTAGTGGAAAAACGGTTAAAAATTCTTGGTGCAAAATATTTTGAACTTTCCCCTTTCACTAAACAAAATTCCCCCTTCATTACACTTTGCCGTCAATTTTTCGCCCAAGAAAATTTCATTTTTCTTGCCACTTCCCTGCCTTGTGTGTCCATTATGAAAGGCTTTTTTTGCTACTTCACGCACCATAATGTGCCAACGGTTTTTTGCACCAACTCTGCATAAAATCACTCTCTTTTAATTTTTAGGGACATTTTAGTAAGTAAAATTGGAAGAAAAAAGCAAGTGAACAGTGGTGGTATCAACAATATCTTAAAAAAAAAAAAAAGACTATTTTTATTGAATTGATGGTATTTAAATAATAAAAGGTCAAAAAAATAAGCTTTTACATAAGAGGTGAACAACAAAAATTCATTAAAAAAGAAAAAGAAAACAGCTGCCAAAATAAGAAAAGTTGATAGCCACATCAAATAAAATATCTTTCTTTATGCTTATGTTAAATTGGATAAGATGGGAAATATACATTGCTGGCAGTGGCTGCTACATCTCTCAAAATAGTCTATATAAACTTGGCTGCCTCCGTCTAGGTTGGCGCAAGTTTTTTAAGAAATATTAAAATAGAAAAAATACCCTATTAAATTTTAATAATATTTTTAAAGTTTTTATTAAAAAAAATAAAAATTATATAATCTTATACAAAATCTGTGCAATATATATATAACAACTGTAGTTAAACAATATTCATAAAATAGTGATAGAAAAATATTACAAGTTCAACATTTATATAATAACGGTATAACAGTACAATATTAATTAAATGTCATTTTTAATATTATATTTATAATAGGTATATTTTTTAAATTAAAATAAAAATAATCTTTATTCCAAAATTAAAATAAAAATTAGATTTTCCTAAGAACTTTTTTAAAGTTTAAAACCAAACTTAAATTTGTTATCTTTTTAAAACCTATATTTTAAGGCATACTTACAAAATTGATACTACAAACTAATTTAATGGCTAAAATTTGGGAGTATAAAGCAATTGCTTTAATGACAGCTCTCTGGAGCAGCTCTATAGGTTGTAAACGAGTTAAGTCATGAGCTCAGCTCATTTTACTTTTCGAGCCAATCTCGAATGAGTATTTATCAAGTTGAGTCTCAAACAATTGGTAAGCGACTCATTTTCTATAAAATTTAAATGATAGAAAGAGAGAAATTATGAGTGGATATTTAGAAAAAAAAAATTATTTAAGCGTTATTTAATTATTATATTATAATAAATGTGAAAATTAAAAAAAAAATTGATTGAATACATGTTAAGCTAAAATAAAATTAAACTAGTCTATTAACGAACTTGAAATCTTAGCTCGAACTCTATTTGTTTCGTTACCGAACCGACTTAATTAGTTTTTGAACAAACTTTAATAGAATGGAGCGTAAGTAGCTCGTAAACGGCTCGACTTATTTACAATCTTACCTCCGTCCCAAAATATCAGACTCTTTTTCATAACAATTTTTAGAAAATTTTAAAAACAACATTAAATTTCTCCCAATTGTAATTAATTCTTTTACTAAATTGACAATATGCTCAAAATAGTCACTCTCCTAAATTAATTTTGAAAAAATAACATCTAATTTAGTATAAATATAGAAATTGATATATATTTTTGAATACCCCAACATAAAAAGGAGCTTATATTTTGAGATGGAGCTAGTATATAATAGAAATTATAACATAAATATCCCATTATATTTTATCACATTCTAAAGGATGTGATATTTTTTAAAAATAATTCTCCAAGTATATATTTTTTAATTATAAACTAATAATGTACATGTATGGCCTAAAGTTAGGGGTGTGAACTCTCTAATAACCGTTAAAAAACAAAATAAAACGAATATGAATTTTTAAAAATTAAAAATTGAGAACTAAAAATAGGATTTGAATAAAATTGTTTTTGATGTTTAAAAACTGGACATTATTCTTATATTAGAATAAGTCAAATTTCTTAATCGTATATGATTTATTTGGCTGAAGATATGTTATTGGGATGGGGTATAGTTTTGAAGGTGAGGAGCACTAATAGAGTTAGGTGTTGCGAAATTTTCTTCAATAGCTTCTTCTCAACATTCTTCATTTTCTCCTTCTATTCTGAGTTTTTAAGTTGTTCTTATGTTTATATACCTCAAATTTCATAAATTATAAATGTATTATTGGTTTCATAAAATGCATGGATTTAGAGATATAATTAATATATTGAATTTCAATGTTATACAAAATGGTGAAATTGATGAAATACTACTTCATATATAGAATTTTTCTCATTTAAAATGAGATATTTTGGGGTATGGTGGAATATAAACATAGAATTTTTATATTTGTTACGGAAATATAATTTTTTATACAGTATTTATTATTATAATAGAATTATTAAATTAATATTATTTTGTTTATTTATAATTAATATTTTAAATAAAAAAATCAAATTAATAATAAGGGATAATTAGTATTGGGTCCCTGAGATTTGGCCTAATAGACTCGTAGGTCCCTCTATTTCTAAAATTGTATCAAATAGTCCCTAATTTTTGGAAATTGTACTCTGAGGTCCTTTGACAACATTGAGGCTCGAACCAGCAATCTTTCAATAAGGTTGTAAACATGTTAACCAACTACACCAAACACTTTTATTATAATAATGTGATGTGATAAAATTTTATTAAATAATTACATATTCTTTCAATTAAGATTTTATTAAATAATTACATATTTATTTTTTTATCATCCTAGATAAGTCTGAAGGTTAGAAGAAAAAGTTTAATTTTTCCGGAAAATTTAAAAAGAGTTTACAGAAAATTGAGTGTTTATTTGGAGAAATTAACAAAAATT